>JAJOZX010008312.1:30000-193189 GCA_023014485.1 Bathynomus jamesi
TCGATGTATTCAGGACTGGCGATCCTAAGAGCGCGGAGAAACATTGAGGAAAATATGGCCTTTTTAATAGGGGTGTCATGTCCAGAGTAAAAGTGTACGTAGGACAAATTGTTTGTTTTTTTCCGATATATACTAAACTTAAAACCCGGGCTATCCCTATGAACACGCACATCCAAAAACGGGATTGAGTTGTCTTGTTCCACTTCTAAAGTAAATTTAATGGAGGGGACTTGGTCATTTAACTGAAGGAGGAAGTCATCCAGGTCACGATTCATGGGCCAGATACACAAAATATCGTCGACGTACCGCAACCAAGGGATGCCAACCCCCAGGATTCTCGGAATGTAAGTAATTTCAAAAAACTCCATATAAATATTGGAGAGAAGGGGCGACAAAGGGTTGCCCATGGCCATCCCAAAAACTTGTTGATAATGCCCACCATTGAAAGTGAATTTACAATCCTTGATACAAAGCTTAATAAGCTCCAAAAACAGTGTGTGCAGGTAATGGTAAATCATAATTATGTAATTCTCTGGCGAGAAAGTCAAGCATATCATCAATCGGAACTTTTTGTGAACAATGAACAACGTCGAAACTGATCAATCTATCGTTGGTATTAATGCGAACATTATTCAATTTTTCAGTGAGATCCATGGAATTTTTTACGTGTGAATCAGAGACAGTTCCAAGAATGGGGGACAAAACATTAACAAGCCATTTGGAGAGTTTATAGGTAATAGAGCCCACCGAGCTAATAATAGGGCGCATATGTATGTGTGTATGTATATATATATATATATATATATATATATATATATATATATATATATATATATATACATACATGTGTGTGTGTATATATATATATATATATGTGTGTATGTATATATATATGTACGCGTGTATGTATATGTATATGTATGTGTATGTGTATATATATACATATATACGTAATATATATATGTATGTGTGTATGTGTATGTATATGTATGTGTGTATGTATGTGTATATATGTGTGTGTATATATGTGTATATATGTATATACATACATGCGTACGTATATATATGTGTATGTACGTACGTGCATGCATATATAATATATATATATATATATATATATATATACATACGTACATACATACGTATACATACATACATACGTATGTATATGTACATACATGTATGTATGTATATATATATATGTATATATACGTACATACATATATGTATATATATATATATACATACATGTATATACATACATATGTATGTATACACATATATATATACTATATATACATATAATAGATATAGAGTGTAACATATTTGTGGATAGTAGTCTATTATGACTTGATCCTCTGGATCGAGAGATTCTATCTTTAGTTTTAAATCGATAATTAATTATTTTTAAATTGATAATGTATATGGTTGTAAATTTTGACTTGGTCCGCAATCGATATGGACCGTGACTTGATGGATACCGTAATGAAATTGACTGGATTCTTTGGATCTGATATATTTGCATGTCCGTTATAAATAGATATAGAATGTAACATATTGTGGATAGTAGTCTATTATGACTTGCTCCTCTGGACCGAGAGATTCTATCTTTAGTTTAAACCGATAATTAATTATTTTTAAATTGATAATTATTTAGTTTCGTAAAAATTGGTCGTTGCCAATTTACCGGCAGTTTTTAAATAAGTTTCTTATGTTCTTGTGGTTCGGAACCCACGTAAAATTGTAGGTCCCCTCCGCCACCACGGAGGACATACACAATACACGATTACGAACACAGTTAGGTAGACCAGCCATGAGTGGATCCTAGGGTCTTTGTTGGTCTGAAACATTATAACATTATAACATCTACCTACCATAGCAGCGGCGCCATCAGTTGCACAAGCCATGATATTTCCAAGTGGAATATCATTTTCTTTGAAATAGGTCACTACTTCTTTGAAAATTGTTTCACCTTTAGTATCTGTCACAAGGCTCCGGGCAAAAGGCATTTCTTCTCTGAGTTGATCATTATCCAAAAACCTAACATACGCCATGAGAAGGGCTTCATTATCACGTAATAATGATTCATCAATTTGTGATGCAAAGATCTTTATTTGTAAATGTTTAACTAGTTTTTCCTCTACATCCTTTGCCATTTCATCAATACGTCTTGATACTGTATTGTTGCTCAACGGAATGACCTTAGTAATTTTTTGGGGATTTTGTTGCATGACAGTTGAAATCACCACAGATACTGAAGGCAAAATCAATTCTTCACCAATAGTATGAGGTTTTCCCGATTTCGCTATTAGCTTGGAAATCTCATAAGATGCAATTAAACCTTTGTCTAATTTAGCCGCTGTTTTGCTAAATATATCTTTAATAGTGCTCCTTGCTTGGAAATCATCGCGCAGCTTTTTAAAGTAATCTAATGTTTTGTCTTTCTTGTCCTTGTGCTTATTCTCCAAATGTATTTTAAGCTTACTTGGTCGCATACTATCATTAGAAAGTGTAGCCATACATATCAGACACAATGGCTTTGTTATATTGTCTGGTGAATGTATAAAACCATAAGCTAAATACTCACTGGAGTATTGTCGACATTTTTTCTTCGTCGCAGTAGCCATGGGTAATCTGTGCAGAAGAAATTTACTATATTAATAATATATATATATATCAGAAAGGCGCTTATCTCAGCGGCGAAAGAGGAAGAGTATTTCTGAGAAAAGACCCAGAAACAACCCTCCACTCCTTGTGCAGAGCACCGGGAGGGTGCACAACACCAACTCCTAGTACATCCTGGTACCCTGTACCGAAATACAAAACACCAGAAATGTACCCCCTTGAGGGGATATATATACAGTGGAACCTTGCTTAACGAGTGCCTCGTATAACGAGAAATTCGTATAACGAGCCAAAAGAATGGGGGAAAATTACCTTGCATAACGAGCGACACTTTGCTTAACGAGCAAAATATTTCGTCAAAATTTAAAGCGTAGACAAAAACAAATGTCTCTAGACAGTTTCCTCGTGAAAAAGGATCCAAAAGAAAGTGAAAGTGCCTCTAAAAAATTTAAAGCTAGTGACTGTGAGCTCGTCGAGAATGTTATTGCATTGAACGAAGACGATTCTCCTCCTTCCCCTCAATAACCCTCTCCTCCTCCCCTGTCTCTTCATTTCCTTTGCGTGCGTCAGGAGCACCTTCTCTCTTCGTAAGTTATTTATAAATTTCACCGTTTACTAATTATTTACATTCTCTTTTGGGTTAATTTTTATTAATAATCTTTTCATTTTGTAGTGAATACTCTTATTTTAGTTTCAAGTTAAATGTTAATTTTACCGTCTTGAATTTCGGAATAGTATAAATTCATTTTAAATTAGTTACCCCATTATAATTCAATTGTGAACCACATTAATACTAATTTTATGTATACTATATTATTTTATTGTATGTAAACATAATTAATTATATACACAATTGTCAGTTAATCATTTATATTCAAATATTTTTTTAATCTAATGCCATGTCCATTTTGCAAATAAATAATAGAAAACCAAAGGTTATATTTTCCACCTTTGGTACTGTCGTAGTTTCGCCTAACGGACTCAATACGGCTAGTGAGATAATCACTGGTTGGCACTTAACTAGCGGCAGTGCTTATGGCTACATCATCCAGGTTAACCTATACCGGATAGATGCGCTACGGTCCCAAGCCGTAGCTTGCCTAGGCCAACGACGACGACGACGTAAACCAACAATTGATGACCCCGGAGCTGGATTACCCCTTTTACCCGAACGACTAGGACTAGACTGTAATGTCGTTCGTGCCCACCACCCCTTCACCCGAGCGACTAGGACCAGACTGTAACGTCGTTCGTGCCCATCACCCCCTTCACCCGAGCGACTAGGACCAGACTGTAATGTCGCTCGTGCCCTCTGCCCCTCACCCCTGCCCGTGCGCTCTGTGCCTGCGCTCGTCTCAACCTCCACTCCTTCGTTGGGAACTTGTCGTCTTGCTTGTACGTTAGCAAGCATAGGAGAAGATGCCTGACGACGCTGGTGCCATCTCCCACTTGAGCGTAAGCTCCCCGTCTTCTGGCCGGGTGATCCATTTATTTGGTTCCACCAAGTGGAATCACAATTCAACTTGGGAAGGATCACCACTAGCAGGACGAAATACGATCATGTTTGTCCTCTCTACCAGCGAGCATCATCTCTGAAGTCCGGACGTCATCGTATCTCCTTCCACGAGTGAGGACCCGTACAACGATCTGAAGTCTGCCATCCTGCGCCGCACCACTGTCTCCGAGCGTGAGAAACTACATCAGTTAATCTCAAAAGAAGAACTTGGAGACGTAAGCCACTCAAATGCTGAGGGCTATGCAGTGCGCTCTAGGCGAACGCGCACAAACCTTCGATAAGGACATCTTTAGACAGTTGTTCTTGCGAAACTTCCTCCATCAGCTCAGCGTGTCTTGGCCACTATGGATCCTGCTACTCCAGTTGATAAACTAGCAGAAACTGCCGACAAAGTAGTGGAGATTGACACAGCTCCGGTCAACAACGTGAACACACAATCGGAACTGGAGTTGAAAGTGAAAGAGTTAAGTCAACAACTCAACCACGTTTGTTCTCTGCTACAAAATCAACGGCAAAGAAGCCATTCTCGGTCAAGATTTACGAAGAGGCATCGTTCGAGTTCCGGAAGATCTGCTTCTACCACTCGAAATTTGGAAAGAAGGCTAGGAAGTGCATCTCCCTTGCAATTTTTCGTCGGAAAACCCCAGCAGCGAGTCTAATGGCGTTAGTACTCGCACTGCCAACCTGTATTCATAAAGGACAGGAACTCTGGTGTCAATTTCTTGGTTGATACCGGAGCGTCAGTCAGTGTATTCCTCAAAAATCTGGTCATACGCACTCGGAACCTCCGCCTCTATACGCTGCTAACGGTTCACGCATACCACGTACGGTACTCAGTCGCGTGAACTAACTTGGGCCTCACCGATCCTTCAAGTGGATTTTCATCTGTGCTCAAGTGCGGCATCCATAATCGCGCTGACTTCCTCCAGCATTTCAAACTCCTGGTGGATCTTGACAAGCGACGCTTATGCGACCAGGCCACACTGCTTTCTGTTCTTGCCAAACAGGTTGCCCTTCCGGACGCCTCGAACTCTGCACTTTCCCTCGTTCCCCCTAATTCCATGTACCAGTGCCTTTCCAGCGATATCCAGGAATTCTTCAACCGATGCAGATGGGTGATACCATTAAGCACACCATTACCCATCACATTACAACAAAAGGTCCCCCTGTGTTGCAAAACCCAGACGTCTTGCCCCGGACAAACTGACAGCTGCCAAATCGGAATTCCAGCTTATGCT
This sequence comes from Bathynomus jamesi, assembly GCA_023014485.1. NCBI lineage: Eukaryota > Metazoa > Arthropoda > Malacostraca > Isopoda > Cirolanidae > Bathynomus > Bathynomus jamesi. The sequence goes on from JAJOZX010008312.1 coordinate 35,380, forward strand.
GGATCTTGGATAATAAGACCTTCCAAAAGCAGTTGGTCCTCTCCCCTACACCTGGTCCAGAAGAAGTCAGGAGACTGGAGACCATGTGGGGATTACCGGTTTTTGAATTCGACAACCATCCCGGACGATATTCCGGTACAAATGTCCAAGACTTACTTCTCTTTCTCCACGGCAAACTATCTTCAGTAAAATAGATCTCGTTAAGGCTTCCACCACATTCCCGTAGAGCCTTCGGATATTCCCAAGACTGCAGTTTGTACACCATTTGGGTTATTCGAATTTGTGAAGATGCCGTCGGGCTACGGAATGATGCGCAAACCTTTCAGAGGTTTATAGATGAGGTCACCAGAGGCTTAGACTTTGTTATGCCTACATCGATGATTTGCTTGTGCCAGCTCAACGGAAGAGGAACATAAGGAACATCTTTCACTCCTTTTTCAACGTTAGAACAATACGGTGTTACTATTAATGCATCTAAGTGTGTGTTTGCACAGCCAACCTTGGAATTTCTTGGTCACACGATTTCGCAGCACGGAATTACCCCCTTCAGGACAAGTGTGAAGTGATAAAAATACCCTATGCCAAATAATCAGCGTGAGTTACGTCGGTTTCTAGGTTGGAAATTATTACCACAAGTTCATTAAAAACTGGCCAGTGTCTTGCTCCTCTACACGCTATGATCACACACAAACGCAAGGTAACAAAATCTGGTATGGTGTAGCGATAGTTTACAGGCGTTCGACAATGCCAAAAATGCTATCAATAGTGCATTGTCTCTGTCATTTCCTATCAGTGATGCCCCCCTAACTCTGACGGTCGATGCATCAGATGTTGCGATCGGTGGAGGTTGGAACAAAACCATTAACGGTCAACAAGCACCCATCGCGTTTTACTCGAAAAGCGCAGCCAGCCCAAACGCGGTTATAGTGCTTTCGGACGTGAACTTCTTGCTATTTACTTAAACGTGAAGCATTTTCAACATTTCCTGAAGGCCGAGAGTTTTGTGTTTTACCGACCACAAACCTTGGTCACTGTCTCAATAAAAAACAGCTGTAACCACTCTCCAGAGTCATCAGGCAAACTCGATTATATCTCGCAATTTACCACAGATATCCGCCACATCAAAGGTGTCTTGAACACTCCAGCGGATGCACTCTCAAGAATAGAGATTACTTCTGTTACCCTCAGCTCTACACTGTGGAATGCTATTGCACAGGATCAAGATAAGGATACGGAACTACAAGACCTGCTCAGAGAAGACTCCACTCACTCACTTTCCCTCAAGAAAATGAGTATGCCAGGATTGTCCTGTGCCCTCTATTGCGACGTATCAACAGCTGCTATTCGCCCTTATGTCCCTCCATGTCACAGACAAGCAGTCTTCACGGATCTTCATAAGCCCTCCCATCCTGGTATCCGTGCTTCGCAACACCTGGTTACCTCTCGTTTGTTGCCCTCGATGCGGAAGGATGTCAAACATTGGACCAAAACGTGCCTTGCTGCCAGCGTGCCAAAGGCCAAAGGCACACCAGGTCCCCCTTTGACGCATTCCCGCCCCCATCCCAGCGATTTGAGGTAATTCATGTAGACATTGTTGGCCCTCTTCCAGTGATTCAAGGCCAACGTTATCTGCTCACCTTCTCGACCGCTTTTCCAGATGCCTGAAGCCATCCCACTTCCTGATATCCAAGCGGACACTGTTTGCAAGAGCCTTTCTTCATGGATGGGTATCAAGATTTGGATTGCCGACAAAGTCATCACTGACCAAGGTCGCCAATTTGAGTCTTCGCTTTGGAAGAAGTTTACCAGCTTGTGGGTACAGTACATGCGCATACCTGTGCGTATCATCCGCAAGCTAACGGCCTCGTCGAACGCTTCCATCGCCAGCTGAATCATCCCTTATGTGTCACGAAGACTCCCATTGGATGGATAAGCTTTCCACTCGTTTTGCTTGGTATTCGCTCTGCATTTAAGAGTGATCTGAAGACTACAGCGGCTGAACTAGTCTATGGAACAACACTGCGGCTACCAGGTGGGCTACTTCACTGCAGGGGATAAGTCATTGCGATCCTACGAATTCGCTCAAACACTTTCCTCTCACATGCAGTCCCTTCACCTGTTCCCCCTCGATTGACTAGCCAACAGAACATCTTTGTTTCCCCAGCCCTCCAGTCTTGCACCCACGTTTTTCGTTCGTGTACCTGTCCCAAAACGGCCTCTCCAATGTCCATATGACGGACCCTATGAAGTTCTCCGACGTACGCGCAAATCATTTCTCATCCAGCGCGGTTCCAAGATCGACAAGGTTTCTATCGATCGTCTTAAGCCTGCGTTTTTGGAATCAACCTTAGTGAGGTACAAGTAGCTACCACAAGGTTCAGCGGAAATCTGTGTCGTTCGGAACTCTTTGAACTTCCTCTCTGGTGGGGGATGTGTAGTGAATACTCTTATTTTAGTTTCAAGTTAAATGTAATTTTACCGTCTTGAATTTCGGAATAGTATAAATTCATTTTAATTAGTTACCCCATTATAATTCAATTGTGAACCACATAATACTAATTTTATGTATACTATATTATTTTATTGTATGTAAACATAATTATATATATCACAATTGTCAGTTAATCATTTATATTCAAATATTTATTTTAATCTAATGCCATGTCCATTTTGCAAATAAATAATAGAAAACCAAAAGTTATATTTTCCACCTTTGGTACTGTCGTAGTTTCGCCTAACGGACTCAATACGGCTAGTGAGATAATCACTGGTTGGCACTTAACTAGCGGCAGTGCTTTATGGCTACATCATCCAGGTTAACCTATACCGGATAGATGCGCTACGGTCCCAAGCCGTAGCTTGCCTAGGCCAACGACGACGACGACGTAAACCAACAATTTCATGCAATAATAATTTAAAAAACGCCTTTAAATATCATTATAAATATTATTTTAAGTATTTTTTAAGCATGGAACGCATTATCATATTTTACATTGATTCCTATGGAAAAAATTGCCTTGCTTAACGAGCATTTTGCATAACGAGCACAATTCGGGAACGAATTATGCTCGTTAAGCAAGGTTCCACTGTATATATATTACTAAAATTAATGCAGATACAAAACGAATAAATACAATCATCAGAATCTAAGAGTAAATGCCATATTCTTTGTAAATAAACCCTAATTGAAACCGAAGTGAAAAAAAATGCTTTCGTGTAGTAATGGCACACTTTACTGACAAACAAAAATTTGCAGTTATTTACTTATATTATGTATTAATTATAAAAAAATATAATCAAAAGAAATACTGTACTTATAGCATCTATTATAAATTAAAAAAACTAGTAAAATTACTACAACTTCGCAATATTAGGTAAACAATAAGAGCTACTTACACACTACAGCGACGATCCACGTGGTAAACAGACTGTAAGGATTTCAACCTGAAGTATTTTTATCAAGTCAACAACGCTGCCAGGCGCATAACGATCAAGCGCACAATGGAGTGCGCCGCACAATAAGCTTGTAAGATGCAAAATATTTGTTTACAGATAAATTCAAATTCTATTATAAAATATCTAAAAAAAAGGAAAATATATGTATTAATAATTTTTAAAATGTAATTCAACTACATAAATTAAAATTATCTATTGGCCTAACTATAATTTAGGCTTCAATAGGTTGAGTCCTGTGGCCCCCTTCATGGAGTCTGTGGCCCCTCTAAATATTAACATTTTCCTGTGGCCCCCTTCAAATGTGCCATGGCCCCCGGTTGGGAAACACTGATCTATAGCATAATATAAATGCCGTTATATAATTGTTAATCGTTATACTTAAATACCTTTATTGAACTGTTAATCGCTGTGAACAAATAATTGATTTATTTTCCTAATTAAACACAAAACAACAAGGTAATTTCTCTCTCCTATTTAAATATTGTTTATTTGGGCGGTAGGCCCAAATTGGTGACCCTAATTTCATATCACTTTATTCAGTAATTATAGTAAGCCTACTTTCTTAACCAATCAAACCGATAATCCGTAGGTCACTATACCTTTATAAAAGGAAATAAATATAATAGCATGAATTTTACTGAAAATATCCATAAAACATAGAATGAAGAGGAGAGATGGAGGAAAAATATATTGGGAAGGAGGGGCGGAAGACTGTTTTGGGTCTACTTCTTTTAATTCCATAATAACTTAGCCTAAACTAATGTAGAAATACAAAACAAAACAAAACATCTTTATTGCGGATCATTTACAATCCATAGCCACTTAACCTAACATACAAGTATAATCTTACGTATACATTGAACTTAATACAAAAATAATATAAAAATAAGGCCAACATAGCCCCTTGCTATAACGCTTATTATAACACAACTTAATTAATATGCATATATAATCTTTGCTACATTACAAAAATAAGGTATTGTAAACCAGCAGTTGTCTGAACTAAGACTGCCATATAGGTGAGAGGTACACAGTATCTGAAGACAGGACATTGTACAATAACACATTAGAGCTGCTTTGGACCCTAGTAATGAAATTATATATATTCTTCCGGATTAACATTTGGCTGGTAGGTAGGTTACGCGTAGTAGACATAAAACTGGCACTGCACCATTTTGGTTCCCTACATAGCATACGAAAAATATTATTATGAGCAACAGAGAGTTTATTCATAGCAGTTTTTGTATAATTCCACCACAGATGGGGGATGTATCCAATGCAGTACAGTAAGTTCTAAAAAGATAAATTTTAACTGATTCTGAACACATACCAAATTTCCTTACTAGTATGTTACCCTGTACATACAGCTTTTTACGTTGCCTCTCAATATCAAGTTCATCTCGCAGCTCGTGAGTAATTACATGACCTTAAGTATTTACATGTGTCTCTGACAGGTATAGTCTGCCCATTCATTTCAAAAGACCCACATGATGCATGTTTCAGTAGACTACACCTAAAAATCAAAATACAGCTCTTTGCCCCATTATAGGTGATGTCATTTTCTATACCATATTGTTCACATACCTCTAATAGTACTCTCAGCCCATGGGGAGAGGGTGACAGAAGAACAAGGTCATCAGCATACATTAAATGATTAATTTTTTCCTTTCCAATGACACAGCAGTGCGTGCAGTTTTTAGTTCATTGGTAAGGTCATCCATGTATATTCAGAAAAGATAGGGTGATAATATAGCTCCTTGCCTAACACCATTAGTCACCTTAAAACCTGGTGATACAGTGCTTTTCCATCTTACAAACATGGTCTGCTCTGTATACCAGAATGCAAGTATCCTAAGTATATATTTAGGCACCCCTCGACACAAGAGTTTCTTGAAAAGTTTGTGATGGTTAACTCTATCAAATGCTTTTGATGCATCCAAAAAACAGGAATATACATTGCTGTTTGACATCTTGTACTTTAGGACGGCTTCCTTTAGCGTATAAATACACATGTCAGTACCATGTTTCACTCTAAAGCCAAATTGATTGTCATAAGTCTGCAAGTAAATGCTTATCCTATTATAAATTACATATTCTAACACTTTAGAAAGTATACTGGCAAGTGTTATTGGCCTATAATTATTCTTATTACAGATACTAGCACCCTTATTTTAACAACTGGCAACAATACAACTGACAAAATGGACTGGCAAGTACCCATGTATCCTACAGCTTGTGAAACACATTGCAAGCATAGGTATTAGTAGTATAGCCGCAAAAGGGGAGAGTGCAAGAATGTTGCAGGTTATTATGTAATGTTGCAAAGGGGTGGGGGTTTTGTTGCAAAGGGGGTTATTGCAAAGGGGTTGTTGCAAAGGGGGGTGGGGGGAAATTGGAGGCGGCGTTATCCCCCAAGAGAAAGGAGGAGGAGGAGGAGAGAAAGGAGGAGAGGTGTTCACCTGGCAGGAGCCAAGTGCACACTAAGACTTCCAGCCGAGTTGGCGTTGTTTTATAGGCTCCTAATCAGCCAGAATCAGCCAGAATCAGCCAGTTGGCTGAGCCAAGGTGAGAGAGACGCCTGAAGGAGAGAGAGAGACAGCTGAAGGAGAGAGAGCTGAAGAAGAGAGAGATGCCTGTAGGAGGGAGAGACGCCTGAAGGAGAGAGGATAGGTACACATGCAGGAGGTACACATGCTGGAGGTACACACACATACGTACACATGCAGGAGTACACATGCAGTAGGTACACATGCAGGAGTACACATGCTGGATGTACACATGCAGTACACATGCTGGAGGCAAACATGCAGGAGAGAGAGAGAGAGAGACACCTGAAGGAGGAAGATACATGCAGGAGAGAGAGAGAGAGAGACACCTGAAGGAGGGAGAGAGACACCTGAAGGACAGAGTGGAGTTCTCCCCCAATTTATTTTCGTTTCCCTAACCTAAGAGGCCACTATGGGGTTTACCAAAGGGCCAGAAATAGAAGGAGCAGAGCTCCTTACTCGGCCGGAGCCGGGGGGAATGGTTCTTCACCAGCTTCGCGATCTTTTATAATCCTCTATTCTGGCTGAGTTGCCAGATAGCGCAAGGTATTCCAGATAGCGCCATGTGTCCCATTAATCGTGTAACACATATATGACGGCTGTTATTCCAAATGTACTTGTATATATAATAAACTAATGAACCATATAAATACCACAATATATATTTATATGGTTATTCAAGATTCAACCGTATAAAATAACACAAGCGCCTCTTTCATTACGCTTTAATAGAATTAACAAAGTTACCCTATTTCGTTAGACAGAAAACGAATTTTTATAAGGGTTACCCAACGAATTATGAGAGCATCACCGAATTAAAACTTTTATGGGTAACTATATCGACATAAGCTTATTATTGTAACGTTTGCTCCCAATATAAATTTTCCTAAATAACAGTAAAACCAATTAATTTAATTATGAAACTTCATTTAAATAATTTACGATACAATTCCACCAAACGAGATGAAAACTTATGAAACATATAGCCTCATTCCTGCGACGAAAAAATGAAAAAATGACGAAAAATAAAGAAATTATTCAATAACACAAGCGCCTCTTTCATTACGCTTTAATAGAATTAACAAAGTTACCCTATTTCGTTAGACAGAAAACGAATTTTTATAAGGGTTACCCAACGAATTATGAGAGCATCACCGAATTAAAACTTTTATGGGTAACTATATCGACATAAGCTTATTATTGTAACGTTTGCTCCCAATATAAATTTTCCTAAATAACAGTAAAACCAATTAATTTAATTATGAAACTTCATTTAAATAATTTACGATACAATTCCACAAAACGAGATGAAAACTTATGAAACATATAGCCTCATTCCTGCGACGAAAAAATGAAAAATGACGAAAAATAAAGAAATTATTCATTTGGAATTGCCCAAGCCACTATAGCGGGGTCGAGAATATCTGTTCTTTTAAACATCTTATTTCTGCTTATTAAATAACTTTTTAGAGACTTGATTTTTATTATAAATATTTAAGTCACGAATAACAGTGGGAAAAACGTCCGGAAAAGAAAATTATGAAACATCTCCTTCCAGACCACTCTTGATATATATATATATATATATATATATATATATATAATATATATATATATATATATATATATAATAAACAACTCATGCACACACACACACACACACACACACACACGATGAAAGGCAGAAGCTAAATCAGTTCGAATCGTGTCCCTAGAGACCTTTTTCGTTCGAATCGTGTCCCTAGAGACCTTGTTCGAGCAGAAACCACCACAGACTCCAGATATTAATTTTATCATTGTTATTACTTCTACAAATATTTACGCGTATTTTGTATGGTGTCATATAGAAATATAATGATGAGATGCTTTTTTAAAATATAATTTGAAGCCAATTAAATTCTACTTATTAATAAATAACTTTTTACACACAAACTACATCTTAACTGCAAACACCTTGCACATCAATTCTTATTATCATTATTATTATTATTTCTACAATGAAACGGGGTCGGGCCGAAGAACGGGTGAGAGATCTCCCCCCCCAATATATATAAATTGAATTTACCGTGGTACACCATGTTTGGCAAACGCTTTAGTGGTGCAAGCCTCATTTACTGATGCATATTATATCTATCGGGCAAATAACTTTTAATTCAGTCACTGATTGACCCTCTAATACCGCAACAGCACAAATTATTGAGTAGAATGTTGTGTTCTATTACATCAAACAACTTACTCATACCCACTGCCATAATTTTATTTTATCATAACTCAGCCGAGCAACTACGTTAAGCGACGTTGGATCTGAGTGGTAGTTGGATGGGGAGTCATCCACCGTAGCAGATAATTTACATTCGATAAATGTAATGAAATAATTAAATAAAATATGCATTTATTTTTATATCACGGATGGAGTCGATGTAGACAATGCAGGTCCTGAGCTTAAATTATCTAAAACCATAACAATACAAATTATTTCAATAGAATATTATGGTCTATTACATTATTACACCTGCCCAGATCCATTACCAATAACCTCAATTTAGTAATAATAACAATTATCTCTCATACACTATATATATATATATATATTATATATATATATATATATATATATATATAGAAAGAGAGCGAGAGTTTTGTTCAAATAAAGGATTCAATTTATAATGAAAAGGTACGACTTGGGATGTCATTCGACTACTGAGAGTTATTAGCAATGAAGTTCAGTAGAGATTACCCCATAGGACACGTAGGGTGCCCATTTATCTGCCAACCACTTTCTTTTATTATGTGTAATGACCACCTTAGACCTACAGTTTAACGTGGAACCATCAACAGCCCAGCGTCTTAACCACTAGGACACATAGGGTGCCCATTTATCTGCCAACCACTTTTTTATTATGTGGAATGACCACCTTAGACCTACAGTTTAACGTGGAACCATCAACAGCCCCAGCGTCTTAACCACTAGGACACGTAGGGTGCCCATTTATCTGCCAACCACTTTATTTTATTATGTGTAATGACCACCTTAGACCTACAGTTTAACTCCGAACCATCAACAGCCCAGCGTCTTAACCACTAGGACACGTAGGGTGCCCATTTATCTGCCAACCACTTTATTTTATTATGTGTAATGACCACCTTAGACCTACAGTTTAACTCCGAACCATCAACAGCCCAGCGTCTTAACCACTAGGACACATAGGGTGCCCATTTATCTGCCAACCACTTTCTTTTCTTATGTGGAATGACCACCTTAGACCTACAGTTTAACGTGGAACCATCAACAGCCCCAGCGTCTTAACCACTAGGACACGTAGGGTGCCCATTATCTGCCAACCACTTATTTTATTATGTGTAATGACCACCTTAGACCTACAGTTTAACTCCGAACCATCAACAGCCCAGCGTCTTAACCACTAGGACACGTAGGGTGCCCATTTATCTCCCAACCACTTTATTTTATTATGTGTAATAACCACCTTAGACCTACAGTTTAACGTTGAAACCGAATGTTATTTTTAAAATATAATTATGATATATTTCTTTATACCCTCTCGATTACATTAGTGACTAATGATGCGGGAAATTGAGTAAATGGAAATATTATCTTCTCGAAAACTATGGGTGATAGAAAACTTCTGAAACCATATTTGGAATCAATATCAAATGTTCTATACGAATCACCAAATAATTTTCAAAGGAGAATAAGAGCATTAATTCTATTAGTGAAAATATAAAGATGCAATTACTCGTCCGTACCCGTTATAGCGGAATGGTACACGTCATAGCTCCACCCAGCTACATCGGCAGCCAATCACGACGAACATCTGGTCTTTTGGGCGGAGCTTGAACTATCTGTGAAGTGTAAAAGGCTCTTTATTTCAAGAAATCGATTCGGGACAATGCTCTTTTTACAATATCAATGCCCAAGTCTTCTTCATTTGACCAATAATGTCCTTCAGAGGGCAATCGATGGTATCCTGTGAATAACAGTATTCCAAAAAATTGCTTTCATTTCATCCATGGACACAGTAATACAGCACTGAATAGAAGCTAATTATAAAAGAAAATGGGCTTTTGGTACAACTTGCATAATTATGATAGAGTCCTAGTCCAAACGTATTTGTCACACAGTTTACAAATTAGTTGACAAATTTATGAAAAAAGTGTGTGGAAACCATTCATGTGCAAAAGTCTTAGTTTGATAAAATATGGTAAATGTGGTACACAGTAGCTCTTTAGTTAATTTCAAAAAAATTTAGACACTTTCATGAGTGAAAGAGATAGTTTGTAGATTTTATATCGTGTATATCCTTAGTTTCAGTTTTGTAGGCTCTTTTGGTGGATGTAAATAGTTGTATATTAATTAGCTAGTTTGAGGGTCTTCCGGAACGCTTCTTGTGGCATTCTGAACAGTTCCATCGGCTTCAAACTTATCTCTAATTCGAGTGATGGTAAGTCGCGTTGGTGGATCTGTTTGTCTCGTCATGATATACATTAATATAGTGATAAAAATACTTAAGATTGTCCATGATCACGAGATTCACATTTTCAGTCGTAGGGTATGAGTAATCGACATGGTGTAGCATGACGTAATGCCGCTTGTCACACCACCCATCCGCAAGACTCATTATCCATACCTGCTGCTTCTCTTCTGCACGCGTTGTTTCTTTTACTTTACGGTATATGTGAGACTTTATAAAGTTTAGCTCTGCAGCATACTTCAGCACATCGTCAGTGCAACGAAAGCCTTCAATGGTCTCACCAGAACATCCGTAGAGTATTTGTACATCTTGGAACTTCACACAATCCAATGTGGTTTTAAAAGAGGCATAGGAGGGGGAATAGGAAGTTTTTCGGTATCCACCACATCCTGGCACTTTGCTGAATACCATTTCATAAACGTTGTACAAGCAATATTAAAGGTAGCCATTTGAATACACGTCTGATTTTTCTTCTGAATACACGTCTGATCTCTCGGTCTTACTGCAGTCGACTGACCACGCAGGGAATCACAGATAGTAGCATGACTCACGGTCTTACAGTGGGCGGAGCTTAGAATTTTCGCCTGTGCACACACAAAGGAGAAAGTGAAACGCTAATTGAAACATGAGTTATTTAATAAACGAGATATTCAGTTAACACAAGAAATAACAGAAAACACAAGAAAAAACAAATGCTTAGATTTGGTGATCACAAACAACAGAAACCTAAAGAAACCTGTACTCGATATGAAGGGCTTTCATATCGTTCAGTAGTATTTTTGTTCCCACTTTACAACCGGATGGTAAGTCATCTTTAAATACGTCTAGAATACAATCAAAAGCACGCACAAAGAGTTCATCGTTAGTTACATTATTAAACACAAGTTTATAAACACGCTTTTCCAATCGAGGGTTTATTTCTACCGACCCGAGCTTTTCAATCGTGAACACGTCTTCACTCAACATAGCGGCAATTGAAATAATCTTCTAAATCGTTACGACAACTGCGCGTTATATAAAGAAATAGTTCTTCAGGATAATTTTCACGAACTAGGCATATTTTATAATGTTTTACTAAACATCTTCATACACCGGCGCATTATTTGAGAGGAACATATGCTCATATTTTTCCTTTCTGCCCGTCAAACGATACTCATCTCTAAAGTCTGTTAAAAACTCACGCAGGACACTAGCCACAACCTCACTACGAACCTCGTCATGATATACATTAATATAGTGATAAAAATACTTAAGATTGTCCATGATCACGAGATTCACATTTTCAGTCGTAGGGTATGAGTAATCGACATGGTGTAGCATGACGTAATGCGGCTTGTCACACCACCCATCCGCAAGACTCATTATCCATACCTGCTGCTTCTCTTCTGCACGCGTTGTTTCTTTTACTTTAGACTTTATAAAGTTTAGATCTGCAGCATACTTCAGCACATCGTCAGTGCAACGAAAGCCTTCAATGGTCTCACCAGAACATCCGTAGAGTATTTGTACATCTTGGAACTTCACACAATCCAATGTGGTTTTAAAAGAGGCATAGGAGGGGGGAATAGGAAGTTTTTCGGTATCCACCACATCCTGGCACTTTGCTGAATACCATTTCATAAACGTTGTACAAACAATATTAAAGGTAGCCATTTGAATACACGTCTGATTTTTCTTCTGAATACACGTCTGATCTCTCGGTCTTACTGCAGTCGACTGATCACGCAGGGAATCACAGATAGCAACATGACTCACGGTCTTACAGTGGGCGGAGCTTAGAATTTTCGCCTGTGCACACACAAAGGAGAAAGTGAAACGCTAATTGAAACATGAGTTATTTAATAAACGTGATATTCAGTTAACACAAGAAATAACAGAAAACACAAGAAAAAACAAATGCTTAGATTTGGTGATCACAAACAACAGAAACCTAATACTTTAAAGAAAGCATTCTATTAAATACTTTTAGCCTATGTTCACGAATTAATACCGGTTTTAAAATAGATTCGACAAGAAGACCGGCTGGACTGATTTTATAGAAATTCAAGGATTCCAAGTTGATCACGAGAGAAGTTATGTAGTCATCTTCCATGCTGCAAAATCTCGTCGTTAGCCTGCCTGCTCAGAGCACCGACAAGAGGTAAAATCGAATCCACATCAACACAAAATTTTAGTCGCTAAAATAACAGCCTGAGTATTGTTCATGTTCTAAATTATCTTTGATTCGTTTTGATAAAATTGAGTAAACTGCAGCCTTTGTTTCCTGATCAGAAACTCTCCGTCTTTTTCTGGTATGGTGCAAGGCTTCGTTGCAACCATATTCACTGCACGAGTCTACTTCACAGTCGTTGCCTTCTAATCTAGATTTACACTCTTCACTAATGCATTCGATGGGTGAATAATCATCTTGGTTGATATTATTGACACCACATTCGAGAGGGCTCACTGGGGTAACGGACACTTCAGGTAATGGCGCGGACGCTTGAGGTGGGTCGGGGACAATCTCCTCAGGTTGCCCTTGTGGCGGGGCAAATATTGTGTGGGGGTAATTATGTGTTGCTTCTAAGTAAACAAAACGGGCCTTATGTAACACAGTGGCAATTAATAATGATTTATGCAAAGATGCACCAGCTCTTCTGGAACGTCTGGATGCAATTTTACCGAGCGATATATTTATCAACTTGTATGCTTCAAACCCGTTTGGAACGTCAGATATCATGTTCACCACCTAGGAATTGGTCAAGGCACAGAGAGCTAACTAACACGACTCTATCCTCTATTACCAATCTTGTAATGAGTTAAAGTGAAAGTTTCGCCTGCCTTTATACAATGTCGTTCTGACGTCGTTATCAAGCTCCACACAGGGAACTTCCAGGAAGTAACATGAATCACGTTGCTGTTCTTTCACCTGTACACACGCACGCACACACACACACACACACACACACACACACACACACACAAAGGAGAAAGTGATACGTTGGTTGAAACATGATTTATTTAATAAAAGAAATATTCAAGCTATATATATATATTTACAAACACGTGTAATAAATAAGTTAACAACAGACATCAATGATTATATTCAAGACATATTTACAAACGTGTGATAATAAGTTAACAATGAATTTCTGTAACCCGAGAGACGACGGACGGAGTCATTACAAGCTCCTTGTAATGACTCCGTCCGTCGTCTCTCGGGTTAACATAATTCATTGTTAACTTGTTTATACACATGTTTTAAATATATATGTCTTGAATATAATCATTGATGTGTCTGTTGTTAACTTATTTATTACACGTGTTTGTAAATATATATATATAGCTTGAATATTTCTTTTATTAAATAAATCATGTTTCAACCAACGTATCACTTTCTCCTTTGTGTGTGTGTGTGTGTGTGTGTGTGTGTGCGTGTGTGTGTACAGGTGAAAGAACAGCAACGTGATTCATGTTACTTCCTGGAAGTTCCCTGTGTGGAGCTTGATAACGACGTCAGAACGACATTGTATAAAGGCAGGCGAAACTTTCACTTTAACTCATTACAAGATTGGTAATAGAGGATAGAGTCGTGTTAGTTAGCTCTCTGTGCCTTGACCAATTCCTAGGTGGTGAACATGATATCTGACGTTCCAAACGGGTTTGAAGCATACAAGTTGATAAATATATCGCTCGGTAAAATTGCATCCAGACGTTCCAGAAGAGCTGGTGCATCTTTGCATAAATCATTATTAATTGCCACTGTGTTACATAAGGCCCGTTTTGTTTACTTAGAAGCAACACATAATTACCCCCACACAATATTTGCCCCGCCACAAGGGCAACCTGAGGAGATTGTCCCCGACCCACCTCAAGCGTCCGCGCCATTACCTGAAGTGTCCGTTACCCCAGTGAGCCCTCTCGAATGTGGTGTCAATAATATCAACCAAGATGATTATTCACCCATCGAATGCATTAGTGAAGAGTGTAAATCTAGATTAGAAGGCAACGACTGTGAAGTAGACTCGTGCAGTGAATATGGTTGCAACGAAGCCTTGCACCATACCAGAAAAAGACGGAGAGTTTCTGATCAGGAAACAAAGGCTGCAGTTTACTCAATTTTATCAAAACGAATCAAAGATAATTTAGAACATGAACAATACTCAGGCTGTTATTTTAGCGACTAAAATTTTGTGTTGATGTGGATTCGATTTTACCTCTTGTCGGTGCTCTGAGCAGGCAGGCTAACGACGAGATTTTGCAGCATGGAAGATGACTACATAACTTCTCTCGTGATCAACTTGGAATCCTTGAATTTCTATAAAATCAGTCCAGCCGGTCTTCTTGTCGAATCTATTTTAAAACCGGTATTAATTCGTGAACATAGGCTAAAAGTATTTAATAGAATGCTTTCTTTAAAGTATTAGGTTTCTGTTGTTTGTGATCACCAAATCTAAGCATTTGTTTTTTCTTGTGTTTTCTGTTATTTCTTGTGTTAACTGAATATCACGTTTATTAAATAACTCATGTTTCAATTAGCGTTTCACTTTCTCCTTTGTGTGTGCACAGGCGAAAATTCTAAGCTCCGCCCACTGTAAGACCGTGAGTCATGTTGCTATCTGTGATTCCCTGCGTGATCAGTCGACTGCAGTAAGACCGAGAGATCAGACGTGTATTCAGAAGAAAAATCAGACGTGTATTCAAATGGCTACCTTTAATATTGTTTGTACAACGTTTATGAAATGGTATTCAGCAAAGTGCCAGGATGTGGTGGATACCGAAAAACTTCCTATTCCCCCCTCCTATGCCTCTTTTAAAACCACATTGGATTGTGTGAAGTTCCAAGATGTACAAATACTCTACGGATGTTCTGGTGAGACCATTGAAGGCTTTCGTTGCACTGACGATGTGCTGAAGTATGCTGCAGATCTAAACTTTATAAAGTCTAAAGTAAAAGAAACAACGCGTGCAGAAGAGAAGCAGCAGGTATGGATAATGAGTCTTGCGGATGGGTGGTGTGACAAGCCGCATTACGTCATGCTACACCATGTCGATTACTCATACCCTACGACTGAAAATGTGAATCTCGTGATCATGGACAATCTTAAGTATTTTTATCACTATATTAATGTATATCA
Source organism: Bathynomus jamesi (assembly GCA_023014485.1). NCBI lineage: Eukaryota > Metazoa > Arthropoda > Malacostraca > Isopoda > Cirolanidae > Bathynomus > Bathynomus jamesi. The sequence goes on from JAJOZX010008312.1 coordinate 50,989, forward strand.
TGACGAGGTTCGTAGTGAGGTTGTGGCTAGTGTCCTGCGTGAGTTTTTAACAGACTTTAGAGATGAGTATCGTTTGACGGGCAGAAAGGAAAAATATGAGCATATGTTCCTCTCAAATAATGCGCCGGTGTATGAAGATGTTTAGTAAAACATTATAAAATATGCCTAGTTCGTGAAAATTATCCTGAAGAACTATTTCTTTATATAACGCGCAGTTGTCGTAACGATTTAGATTATTTCAATTGCCGCTATGTTGAGTGAAGACGTGTTCACGATTGAAAAGCTCGGGTCGGTAGAAATAAACCCTCGATTGGAAAAGCGTGTTTATAAACTTGTGTTTAATAATGTAACTAACGATGAACTCTTTGTGCGTGCTTTTGATTGTATTCTAGACGTATTTAAAGATGACTTACCATCCGGTTGTAAAGTGGGAACAAAAATACTACTGAACGATATGAAAGCCCTTCATATCGAGTACAGGTTTCTTTAGGTTTCTGTTGTTTGTGATCACCAAATCTAAGCATTTGTTTTTTCTTGTGTTTTCTGTTATTTCTTGTGTTAACTGAATATCTCGTTTATTAAATAACTCATGTTTCAATTAGCGTTTCACTTTCTCCTTTGTGTGTGCACAGGCGAAAATTCTAAGCTCCGCCCACTGTAAGACCGTGAGTCATGCTACTATCTGTGATTCCCTGCGTGGTCAGTCGACTGCAGTAAGACCGAGAGATCAGACGTGTATTCAGAAGAAAAATCAGACGTGTATTCAATGGCTACCTTTAATATTGCTTGTACAACGTTTATGAAATGGTATTCAGCAAAGTGCCAGGATGTGGTGGATACCGAAAAACTTCCTATTCCCCCTCCTATGCCTCTTTTAAAACCACATTGGATTGTGTGAAGTTCCAAGATGTACAAATACTCTACGGATGTTCTGGTGAGACCATTGAAGGCTTTCGTTGCACTGACGATGTGCTGAAGTATGCTGCAGAGCTAAACTTTATAAAGTCTCACATATACCGTAAAGTAAAAGAAACAACGCGTGCAGAAGAGAAGCAGCAGGTATGGATAATGAGTCTTGCGGATGGGTGGTGTGACAAGCGGCATTACGTCATGCTACACCATGTCGATTACTCATACCCTACGACTGAAAATGTGAATCTCGTGATCATGGACAATCTTAAGTATTTTTATCACTATATTAATGTATATCATGACGAGACAAACAGATCCACCAACGCGACTTACCATCACTCGAATTAGAGATAAGTTTGAAGCCGATGGAACTGTTCAGAATGCCCACAAGAAGCGTTCCGGAAGACCCTCAAACTAGCTAATTAATATACAACTATTTACATCCACCAAAAGAGCCTACAAAACTGAAACTAAGGATATACACGATATACAATCTACAAACTATCTCTTTCACTCATGAAAGTGTCTAAATTTTTCTTGAAATTAACTAAAGAGCTACTGTGTACCACATTTACCATATTTTATCAAACTAAGACTTTTGCACATGAATGGTTTCCACACACTTTTTTCATAAATTTGTCAACTAATTTGTAAACTGCGTGACAAATACGTTTGGACTAGGACTCTATCATAATTATGCAAGTTGTACCAAAAGCCCATTTTCTTTTATAATTAGCTTCTATTCAGTGCTGTATTACTGTGTCCATGGATGAAATGAAAGCAATTTTTTGGAATACTGTTATTCACAGGATACCATCGATTGCCCTCTGAAGGACATTATTGGTCAAATGAAGAAGACTTGGGCATTGATATTGTAAAAAGAGCATTGTCCCGAATCGATTTCTTGAAATAAAGAGCCTTTTACACTTCACAGATAGTTCAAGCTCCGCCCAAAAGACCAGATGTTCGTCGTGATTGGCTGCCGATGTAGCTGGGTGGAGCTATGACGTGTACCATTCCGCTATAACGGGTACGGACGAGTAATTGCATCTTTATATTTTCACTAATAGAATTAATGCTCTTATTCTCCTTTGAAAATTATTTGGTGATTCGTATAGAACTTTTGATATTGATTCCAAATATGGTTTCAGAAGTTTTCTATCACCCATAGTTTTCGAGAAAATAATATTTCCATTTACTCAATTTCCCGCATCATTAGTCACTAATGTAATCGAGAGGGTATAAAGAAATATATCATAATTATATTTTAAAATAACATTCGGTTTCAACGTTAAACTGTAGGTCTAAGGTGGTCATTACACATAATAAAATAAAGTGGTTGGCAGATAAATGGGCACCCTACGTGTCCTAGTGGTTAAGACGCTGGGCTGTTGATGGTTCAAACTGTAGGTCTAAGGTGGTCATTACACATAATAAAATAAAGTGGTTGGCAGATAAATGGGCACCCTACGTGTCCTAGTGGTTAAGACGCTGGGGCTGTTGATGGTTCACGTTAAACTGTAGGTCTAAGGTGGTCATTACACATAATAAAATAAAGTGGTTGGCAGATAAATGGGCACCCTACGTGTCCTAGTGGTTAAGACGCTGGGCTGTTGATGGTTGGTTAAACTGTAGGTCTAAGGTGGTCATTACACATAATAAAAGAAAGTGGTTGGCAGATAAATGGGCACCCTACGTGTCCTAGTGGTTAAGACGCTGGGGCTGTTGATGGTTCGTTAAACTGTAGGTCTAAGGTGGTCATTACACATAATAAAAGAAAGTGGTTGGCAGATAAATGGGCACCCTACGTGTCCTATGGGGTAATCTCTACTGAACTTCATTGCTAATAACTCTCAGTAATCGAATGACATCCCAAGTCGTACCTTTTCATTATAAATTGAATCCTTTATTTGAACAAAACTCTCGCTCTTTCTATATATATATATATATATATATATATATTATATAGTGTATGAGAGATAATTGTTATTATTACTAAATTGAGGTTATTGGTAATGGATCTGGGCAAGGTGTAATAATGTAATAGACCATAATATTCTATTGAAATAATTTGTATTGTTATGGTTTTAGATAATTTAAGCTCAGACCTGCATTGTCTACATCGACTCCATCCGTGATATAAAAATAAATGCATATTTTATTTAATTATTCATTACATTTATCGAATGTAAATTATCTGCTGGATGACTCCCCATCCAACTACCACTCAGATCCAACGTCGCTTAACGTAGTTGCTCGGCTGAGTTATGATAAAAAAAATTATGGCAGTGGGTATGAGTAAGTTGTTTGATGTAATAGAACACAACATTCTACTCATAATTTGTGCTGTTGCGGTATTAGAGGGTCAATCAGTGACTGAATTAAAAGTTATTTGCCCGATAGATATAATATGCATCAGTAAATGAGGCTTGCACCACTAAAGCGTTTGCCAAACATGGTGTACCACGGTAAATTCAATTTATATATATATATATATATATATATATATATATATATTATATATATTGGGGGGGAGATCTCTCACCCGTTCTTCGGCCCGACCCCGTTTCATTGTAGAAATAATAATAATAATGATAATAAGAATTGATGTGCAAGGTGTTTGCAGTTAAGATGTAGTTTGTGTGTAAAAAGTTATTTATTAATAAGTAGAATTTAATTGGCTTCAAATTATTTTAAAAAAGCATCTCATCATTATATTTCTATATGACACCATACAAAATACGCGTAAATATTTGTAGAAGTAATAACAATGATAAAATTAATATCTGGAGTCTGTGGTGGTTTCTGCTCGAACAAGGTCTCTAGGGACACGATTCGAACGAAAAAGGTCTCTAGGGACACGATTCGAACTGATTTAGCTTCTGCCTTTCATCGTGTGTGTGTGTGTGTGTGTGTGTGTGGTGTGTGTGTGCATGAGTTGTTTATTATATATATATATATATATATATATATATATAGATATATCAAGAGTGGTCTGGAAGGAGATGTTTCATAATTTTCTTTTCCGGACGTTTTCCCACTGTTATTCGTGACTTAAATATTTATAATAAAAATCAAGTGTCTAAAAAGTTATTTAATAAGCAGAAATAAGATGTTTAAAAGAACAGATATTCTCGACCCCGCTATAGTGGCTTGGGCAATTCCAAATGAATAATTTCTTTATTTTTCGTCATTTTTCATTTTTTCGTCGCAGGAATGAGGCTATATGTTTCATAAGTTTCATCTCGTTTGGTGGAATTGTATCGTAAATTATTTAAATGAAGTTTCATAATTAAATTAATTGGTTTTACTGTTATTTAGGAAAATTTATATTGGGAGCAAACGTTACAATAATAAGCTTATGTCGATATAGTTACCCATAAAAGTTTAATTCGGTGATGCTCTCATAATTCGTTGGGTAACCCTTATAAAAATTCGTTTTCTGTCTAACGAAATAGGGTAACTTTGTTAATTCTATTAAAGCGTAATGAAAGAGGCGCTTGTGTTATTTTATACGGTTGAATCTTGAAGAACCATATAAATATATATTGTGGTATTTTATATGGTTCATTAGTTTATTATATATACAAGTACATTTGGAATAACAGCCGTCATATATGTGTTACACGATTAATGGGACACATGGCGCTATCTGGAATACCTTGCGCTATCTGGCAACTCAGCCAGAATAGAGGATTATAAAAGATCGCGGAGCTGGTGAAGAACCATTCCCCCTCGGCTCCGGCCGAGTAAGGAGCTCTGCTCCTTCTATTTCTGGCCCTTTGGTAAACCCCATAGTGGCCTCTTAGGTTAGGGAAACGAAAATAAATTGGGGGAGAACTCCACTCTGTCCTTCAGGTGTCTCTCTCCCTCCTTCAGGTGTCTCTCTCTCTCTCTCTCCTGCATGTATCTTCCTCCTTCAGGTGTCTCTCTCTCTCTCTCCTGCATGTTTGCCTCCAGCATGTGTACTGCATGTGTACATCCAGCATGTGTACTCCTGCATGTGTGCGTATGTGTGTACCTCCAGCATGTGTACCTACTGCATGTGTACTCCTGCATGTGTACGTATGTGTGTGTACCTCCAGCATGTGTACCTCCTGCATGTGTACCTATCCTCTCTCCTTCAGGCGTCTCTCCCTCCTACAGGCATCTCTCTCTTCTTCAGCTCTCTCTCCTTCAGCTGTCTCTCTCTCTCCTTCAGGCGTCTCTCTCACCTTGGCTCAGCCAACTGGCTGATTCTGGCTGATTCTGGCTGATTAGGAGCCTATAAAACAACGCCAACTCGGCTGGAAGTCTTAGTGTGCACTTGGCTCCTGCCAGGTGAACACCTCTCCTCCTTTCTCTCCTCCTCCTCCTCCTTTCTCTTGGGGGATAACGCCGCCTCCAAGTTTTCCCCCCACCCCCCTTTGCAACAACCTCCTTTGCAGCAACCCCCACCCCCCTTTGCAACATTACATAATAACCTGCAACATTCTTGCACTCTCCCCTTTTGCGGCTATACTACTGGTATTATACGAGGACTACAACATTTTAAATGTTACATAATAAATAATACGTTGAATAATACGTTATACTTCTGATATGCTTTCCAATACTTTATTGTATTATAGGTACTTTAAATATCATATATAAAAGCTCTGGTACAACAATTGTAATTATACTTGATTTGAAACTAAAGTCAAAGATTTTCTTCGCATGTCATTTGCCATATTATCTTTACTTTTAGTTTACCCCAGTGGTTCAGTTCGCGCTATATACAGGGCAGTAAAAGTAGTCCTGCCTCATTTTAGTGGATATTCCAGCAATAATGAGGCAGAACTTTTAGACCACCTTGTATAGTTTATGTTGCTTTCTGTACTAACTTAAGTTCCAATACCGAGTGGTTTACTCTTTCGTCTTTACACGGATGTAAATTTATATCGAAAGATCATTTCTCCATTTTCCGTAAATTTCCCCTTTTTTTAAACATCTTTACTACGGCGGTAGTAAAAAATACAGGAAGAACAGTCATTGTGTAGTTTATGAATTATATTCCCTTATTAATAAAACTAAATGTGTAAGCAACGTTTAATTTATTCAGAAAGTTAAGGCTTATTTGCAACTTTTTTCCCTGACACAATTCACGAGAGATTTTAAATAGAAATTTTAACTTACTTTTCCTGCAATTTTTTTTTCTATTAACATGTTTTTTTTAGGTAATAAATTGGGTTTTTGGGGAAAAGATTATTATTTGGTAACGAATTATAAAAGAAGACTTTGCATGAAGCTTTTTCTCAAGTAGTTCTAAAACTCTACGAACTTCTTTTTCGTTATTCTAACAGGGTGGGCAAAACGTCTTGTGTAAAAATTAGATATGTAAATATATTGAGGGGGTGCCCAGACTTTTTGCCACCCTGTACATCAGAGGTGGAGAACCTGCCGCCCGCGGACAGTTTGATTAGTTAAAGTCGTACAAGATTTACATCTTAATTATGTCTCAAAATGTTTTTAAAGCTGCAATTTGTCCGGTCGAGAGTATTTTAGTTGAAATTTGACCACCACACAATAAAGGTTCCCTACCCCTTGCTCTCCATACATACCCTACCCCTTTAATTTTACCCGTTTCTCCTTTGAAAATATTGTAAATATAATTTGTAAATATAACCTCTTCCAGTTAAAATTAAACCTGTATTGAATTTGGACCTTTTCCAGTTTGTGTACCGTTTTTCATATAATTTATTTTTGAGAATATTTTTGTTAAAACTAACGAAAATATCACGACTTAACCTAACCAATTATCAAGAGCGTACAGTTGATCTATTAGTAAATAGTAAATACTATTCCAGAAACAAACAATGTTATAATTAATAATAGATCAACTGTACGCCCTTGATAATTGGTTAGGTTAAGTCGTGATATTTTCGTTAGTTTAACAAAAATATTCTCAAAAATAAATTCTATGAAAAACGGTACACAAACTGGAAAAGGTCCTTGAATTTAAAACATTTTAAAAATGAATAGAATGTTATGCCTGGCGACACATTATCCTTTCATGGGGATTATGCTGAACCTTTTCAGTAAAAAAGACAGAGAGAGAGAGAGATTGGACGATTCATAAATTTGAAATTAATGTAAATATCAAAATAAATAACGATAATAACAAATAAAGACCGACGCTCAAAAATATTTTCCAAATTTTCGGACCTTTCGTGACTTTTGCTCGAATTTTGGGTTTATTTAATCTATATGCGAGACTTATTTTTTCCTTTATCTCAACTGAAGGGAATTTGGAGAGATATACAGCTATTAATCTCTCTCTCTCTCTCTCTCTCTCTCTCTCTCTCCTCTCTCTCTCTCTCTCCCCTTCTTCCCTTCTCAATTGTTATCGTCCTGCCATGTATTTTCTCATTCTGGTAATTTGCTTTTATTTTCCTACGCTCGCGTTCCCCTCTCTCGTTCTCTTTCATCTTTAATTACTTTTTCCTGTTTTGTCTCTGTTTTACTTTATTTTCATCTCTTGTTTGGAAACAAAATAGTTAATGTAAGCGAGGGTAAAACGACGCGCCATTTGACCCGTATTAATTTATAATGGAGCACATGGCGAGTAGATTAAACTTAATGTCTTCAGCTGTTCAATACCTGCAACATATCGCGTTTGACGAAATTCAGTCACGGACTAATAATAGGGTTATTAGTTCCTACAAACGTTGAAAATAAAAGAAAATTTGTTGACAATATTACAGAAAGATTACGAAAAATTAGGACAATTAGTTAAAAAAAAGGGAATTTCATAGTTTAAGCGGTCCTCGTATTTGAAGATAAAGAAATAAGGTACTTGTGGGTTATCTGTCGCCACTTTTTAATTTAATTTTCCAACTTTTTCACAAATACAGATGTGTGTTATCATGTTGCCATTTTTACAAAAATGGTTAGGTTAGGTTAGTGTGAGGTTAGGTTAGGTTAGGTTAGAAGGAATAGTGGTTGTTTTTACGCCTCGTGATTCTTAAACTTTGGTCATCCATTATTTAATTATTTAAAAACATATTCCATGTTGAATTCGGAGATCACATTGCTTGTGTATAAGCACGGATGGACGTATGTGTGCTTACGTTAAGATTATTGGGTGCTCTTCCAATACGTGCTCTACCGTAAAATTTACATTCCAATATGTGCTAACTAACGAAAATATCACGACCTAACCTAACCAATCGTCAAGGGCGTACAATGACCTAACGATTGGTTAGGTTAGGTCGTGATATTTTCGTTAGTTAGCACATATTGGAATGTAAATTTTACGGTAGAGCACGTATTGGAAGAGCACCGATTATTGTAATAATAATAGAACATTCAGTGAGCAACATGGTGGAAATAAGAGTTTCGATACATGAACAGTGCGGATTGGCCATATAGCGTTTTCGAGGATTACGACACAAAACAGAATAATGGATTTGACTGAAGGCAACAATTCGCTCTTCTTTCGTATCATTCCATCTCCATTTTAACATAAATTGTTTCATGACTATGTCCTTATATATGAGTGAGTGAGTAAGTGATAAAGGGTGATGATCCCTCTGGCGTCGCAGTGTCGAATATAATTAAGAAAATAAAGTCTAAGATATAAGACTACGAGATGATTGATAAATGAGCGAATGAAGAACGAATAATAAATGTAATGACCGAATTAAGATAAAACGATAAGGAGTAAAAGATAAGAGGAAGGAGGCCACCCTCCTCAACAAGTCAAAAATCCTTCCCCCAAGTACCAAAAAAAAAAAAAGAGGAAAGACCTCAGCCTCCCTCCGTTACTCCGAGAGATATCCCGCTGCTCGACTCCCCAAGACTGGAATACTCGACCAGCGAGTGCCGAACAGTTAAAGGAACAATACAATTACCACAGTTGAGTCGAAAGTCCCTCTCTTAAATACCCGTGGGTAAGACAGGTGCGGGAAATTCGATGGCGGGCAAGGTTAGTTTCACCTGTCGGGAAATACGGGCACTCCAGCAACAATCCGCAATCACTTTCCTTGTATAAAGTCAAACAATATAATCCCTTATATTCGAATTACACCCTAGATCTTCATTCAACAGAATGCAGGCGCTCTCTAGCTATCTTACACTATTATTACTTCAACGTATTTAGGTGTTGGGTGGTTTGCCCGTCTCACCAAATCTCCCCAGAATCGATAGACTTTCGAGTAGAATGAAAAATTTAAATTGTAGATACTAGCTTAAATTAATTATTATGGGCGAACTTTCTTTCACTATGTTAGATAAGGGCTCTGGAAAATTCAAACAGCTGGGTAAAGCATCTTGAGGTAACTTAAAAATTTTGCACCAAATATTAAGCGTACATTGAATGGGTGGTATATGAGCTCTTACGATGACGTGACCCCCACCTCAGTATCGTAACTCGTACTAAGTAGCGTAAAACTATCTTTAATTATTAGCTATGAGATTGATAAAGGACATTCTCTTCAATGAAAAATACAGTTTATATCAAGATATAAATACTTCGTGTAACTGTTAGTTCTCTAAACTCCGTAAATTTTAAGCTATCTAAATGGTTAATCAATTTATTAAGTCTTTTAGTTGAATTTATTTCTGAATCCCATATTGTAAATAGTATGAATGTTAAGTTTCCCAATGATCCCAAGTTCAAACTAGTTAGCTTTGAAGTAGTGATGTAGGTCACATCCGCATCCGCGGAACATCCGCACATTTTCTCGCGTCCGCATCCGCACTTTGGACTGCGGATGTCGTGCGGATGTGGACCGTTGAGATAAAACGTCATTAATAAGCGGAAATTATCAAATTCTACTATATTAATAGAACTAGTTCATTGTGCGCAAAAGTGATGCAAGCGACAAGACGAGAGGCTGTTCTTGTATGAAGTTACTCTCTTGCAACCTACTTAGATCCACGTTACAAAGCTAAGTTATTTTCACCTAGTACATTAGAACGAGTTAAATCATCACTTGGCAAAGCAGTTGAAGAGCTTCAATCTCTTGAATCTGTCGCTTCGCCACCCACCAAAAGAATAAAAGTTTCAGTGACAGAACCAACACCTTCAACAAGCAAATCTATCACAGAATCTATCTCTCTGTTTCTTGAGTCAAGCAGCAATGACGAGACCTACGCGATGTCAAAAGATGTAGTAAAAATGATCGAGAGCTATCACCAAGAAAAACGCCTGGCTGCATGTGACAATCCTATTAGTTGGTGGAAAAATACGCAGAATATCTATCCTTACTTGAGTAAACTTGCAAGGAAACATTTAGCCTGTCCTCCAACAAACGTACCAAGCGAGAGATTATTTAGCAGTGCTGGATTAATATATGATGAAAAGAGAAACAGACTGGCAGCAAAAAAGGCAGAAAAGTTAATGTTCCTTAAGCATAACCTTCCTATAATTAAGTTGAACATTAAACGATGAACATCTTAGTTTACTTTATTTTAATTACTCATTTATAAATATGCCTAATAAAACTTTAAACTTAAATAAATAGTTATCAAGCTAATTAAAGATCTCTTTCTATAAGGGTGGAGGTTGGGGAAAGAGGTCGGTGGGTGCATTTGAGTTGGGTTCACGTCCCGCATCCTGGTAACACAATTATGGTTTCTAATTGTGGCTGAAACTCAACAAAATACAACGAATTTATTGCAGACGAATTCACTAATTGATTTCTATATTAGTTAGATGCTTGATATTATTTTATATGTTCAGAGAAAAGTACAGCAATTATTGTACAATTAATCAATTATACTACATTATAGCTACAGCTCTCTCTATATAATAACTTATTATATACGTTAAACACAACAAATCTCGAATATATCCTAAAAAATAACGAAAATGTAGACATCCGCATCCGCGGATGTTGAAATCAAATATCCTCATCCGCATCCGCATCCGCGGATGTGAAAAAAATGACATCCGCTACATCACTACTTTGAAGTATGTTCTTCATGCACTGAAGTCCCTATTAATGATTTGTTTGACTTTCTAAAAGATAAGATTTCTGAATATTCTTTCCCTGTTCAATATAACATTCTTATTAAATTAATTAAGCTTCTTGTCAAAGGCTGTAAATTTTAGTTTGCAGATAAATTTTGTCAAGTTGTGGAATCCCACCTCACCTGTGTTAGTTAATTTATATATGGAATTTTTTGAAAGTAGACTTTTTCTCTCTGTCGTAAACTTGAACATTGTTTTGGTATATGGAATAGAGATGATATCTCGTGCTTCTGGTCTCGTAATTTGGGTGTTGACGAATTCCTCGATAAGGTCAATAATTTAGCTCCTCCTATGAAATTTACCGGTGAAGATAAATACATATAATTTCTTTGTCTTGAAATTCGGAGGTGCGTAAATCAATTCAAATTTGAAGTTTTCCGAGGGCCAACTAATAATAACTCTTGTGTCCACTTTAATTCTGATTATCACCCCTCGATAAAATCTTAAGGTTTTTTTTTCCGTTTCTTAGATCATTAAGAGTTGCTAACCCTGAGTTTTTGGATTCAGAGTTACGCAATATTATGAACGTTAGCAATAAACTATAGTATGTTATCCTATTCCATTTCTAGAAAGCTATTTAAGCAAAGCTACAAAAAGATATTATAACAGTATGATTCGAAAAGAATTTGATTATAAAAATATCCTTAGCCTCCCTTACAGTGTAAATTTTAAACAGCTTTCCGACCTTACCAATTGAAACAAAGTTTGATTTTAATTATAAAAACACTAAATTACATCATTACATCTCACTCACTCAAATAATGCGGTTGGATGTGTCTCTTCCATCGGTTGTAAGCAATGCGATTCATTTCGTATCGGTCAAACGGGAAAAACTTCAAATGTTGAAGTAAAACAACGTAAATATACGTGCAGAGTCGCGAATAATTCTAATGCATTGTTTAACCATCTGTATAAATATAATCATAGTATTAATTGGGAAGATTCTAAAAGGCTATTAAAAAATAAAAACGTAACTGAAAGAAACATTCTAGAATGAGTTCATGTACTTCGTAAATAAGTTTAATAACAGTTACAAAATGAACCATAACTTATTGAGATCTTTTTCCCTTCATCAGTTCTTGATTAACTTTTGCTAATCCCTCTTTTCTCTCTCTCTCTCTCTCTCTCTCTCTATATATAATATATATATATATATATATATATATATAATATATTATATATATATATATATATATATATATATATATACACATATACAGGGTTAGACAAAATAATATGAACACCCGCCGATTTCACCGGTTATCTTTACGGACTGCTCAGACACAAAGTAAACGGTCAAATGACTGGCAAACCTATTAAATGCGTAACAGAGAGTGTATACGTCATGTTATAACCCTCACGTTGTTTTTACAGATCTGAGTGAATATGAATTAGCAGTTATGAAAGACCTGTCACACTTCCAAAGAGGGCAAATTGTCGGAGCGCGGATGGCTGGTGCATCGGTGACGAAAACCGCTCAGATGTTCAATGTATCCAGAGGAACTGTCTCTATGGTCATGTCTGCATACCAAAATCATGGAAAGACAAGCACCGACAAATGCAATAGTGGATGCAAGAAGAAGCTGTGTGATCGAGACCGCCGGGTGCTAAAGCGCATTGTGAAAAAGAACCATAAGACCACAGCTCCAAAAGTGACTGCAGAGCTTAACCAGCATCTTGCAAACCCGGTATCGACCAGAACTGTACGTCGCGAGCTCCATGGAGCTGGATACCATGGGAGGGCTGCAATTGCCAAACCCTTCCTTTCGCACATCAACATTGAGCGGCGCAGAAAATGGTGTAATGACCATAAGAATTGGTCAGTGGACCGGTGGAAGAATGTAGTCTACTCCGACGAATCCTCCTTTACGCTATTTCCATGTTCGGGTCGAGTTTACGTCTGGAGACAGCCTAAAGATGCTTATGACCCCGACTGCCTGACCCCAACCGTTAAGCATGGAGGCGGATCTGTGATGGTTTGGGCAGCAATATCGTGGAATACTCTTGGCCCAGCTGTAGTACTGCATGGTAGGGTTAACGCCCAGGTCTATCTGTCAATATTGGCTGACCAGGTCCATCCCATGGTCCAAACGCTGTTTCCCAATGGCGGCGCCGTCTTCCAGGATGATAATGCACCAATCCACACCGCTGGGGTCGTTAAAAACTGGTTTGAAGAGCATGTTAGTGAAGTAGAACGCTTGGATTGGCCTCCACAATCCCCGGATCTTAACATTATCGAACATCTGTGGTGTCAGTTGGAGCAGCAGGTCAGAAGCCGATTCACACCGCCGGCGTCTTTGGAGGAACTGGAGCAGGGAAAGATCACGAGAAAAGGAAACGCGAAGAATGTTAAGAGAAGAGAAAGGATTAAGTTGTGTTGTTGAAGGTAAGGGGATAGTTGTGTGGAAGACTGTGACTAGTAGACAGATGGAGGAACCAAATTTTTGAGGCATTGAAAGCCACAAGCTTTTCTCTTCCCCAATCAGAGATAGCAAAAAGATCAGAGGTCAGGTGTTCCATAGCCGTCCTACGCGAACCATGGAGTGACTGTTGAGGGGATGCTTTGGGAAGTGGGTGGAGAAGTGAAGAGTGGAATCATCGCATTGGAGTGGATAAGACAGGAAGTGCGAATTAAAAGATCATTAATAAATAAAAGGAAAAAAGTTGATAGCTTTAGGAGAAGAACAGTGGCCACCTACAACCGCAGCTATAGATCGGTCAGAAAGGAAGTTTGGGATGACGGCACAGAAAGAAGGATAGAAACCGAAGGAGGGCAGTTTGATAATTAAAAATTTGTGCCAGACTCTATCAAAAGCTTTCGATATGTCTAGCGCAATAGCAAAAGTTTCATCGAAATCCCGAAAGGAGGATGACCAAGAGTCAGAGAGAGATGCAAAAATATCGCCTCGCCAGTAGAGCGCCTCCTGCGGAACCCATATTGACGATCTGAAAGAAGATTGTGAGAAGAGAGGTGTTTAAGAATCTTCCTATTAAGGATAGATTCAAAAACTTTAGAAAGGCAAGAAATCAAAGCAATTGGACGATAGTTGGAGGGTTGAGAGCGGTCACCCTTCTTTGGGACAGGCTGAATGAAAGCGAACTTCCAGCAGGAAGGAAAAGTACCAGATGAGAGACAAACGAAAGAGTTTGCCTAGGCAGGGTGGTAGCACAGAAGCCTTAAGAACAACAGGAGGAACATTATCAGCTGTACGCCTTCTTAGAGTTGAGCTCAGATAGGGCAGAAAAAACATCTTTCGAAGAGATTCTAATTTCTGACATAATAAAGTCAGAGGGAAGAGGAGATGGAGAAACAGCACCAGAATCATCCAGGGTTGAGTTGGAAGCGAAAGTTTGAGCAAAGAGTTTAGCTTTGTCAGGAGAAGAGACGGCAACTGACGGAATGGAAAAGTGGAGGGAAAGAAGAGGAAGTAAAGTTGTTGAAGAGGTTCTTAGCTAGATGCCAGAAAGAGCGAGAAGAATTAGAATTTGATAGGTTTTCACATTTTTATCTGATGAAGGAATTTTTGGAGAGTAGAAGAACAGATTTTGCAGGATTCGACCAGAAATAGAAGCTGTGTGAAAGTCAGGAGTTCGGTGGCGACGTACCTTCTGAAAGACTCCTCTCTGTTGCGGATATTATTAGAACAAGTAAAGTTCAACCAAAGTTTTTTTGCATTAGTAGTAGGAATAGAAGATGGAATGTACGCCTCCATGTCCGAGAGAATCGCCTCCGTGATCCACTCAGCACACTCGGAAGGGCCCCGGCCACTGAAGCAGTAATCATTCCAATGCGAAATCACAGAAGTACTGCCTAAGGTCCTCCCAATCAGCGGCACCAAAGTGCCAAATGCCTCTTCTTGGGAGGATCCAAAGGCCGAATTGGAGCGATAGGATAGGAAACAGATACAAGAGTGTGGTCGGAAGAGCCCAACGGAGAAAAACGTTTCACATTGTAAGGAGAAGGATGAGAGGCCCAACATTCTGCATTTATTTTTTACCTATATCCAAGGCGATCGGGGATACGAGTAAGTATGCTGTACAATCTTCTCTAGGTCATTTAGGAGAGAAAAGTTGTAAGCTATTTCACCAGGGATGTTAGTGAAATGGGAGGAAAGCCAAAGGTGGTAGTGAATGTCGAAATCTCCTAAAATGGAGATTTCAGCAAAAGGAGAGCGGGATAGGATATATTCCAATTTGGAAGTGAGGTAGTCAAAGAATGTTGGATAGTCAGCAGAATTAGGAGAAAGGTAAACAGCGCAGATGTATTTAGTTTGAGATTGGCATGTAAGCCATAGCCAGAGGGTATAAAATTCGGAAGATTCGAGCTCGGGAATACGAGAACAAGTTAGGTCATTGCGTACATATACGCAACATCCACCTTTGAAGTGAAAATGAGAACAGAGAAAGTAAGAGGGTCCAGAAAAGAAGTTGCTGTCAGTCGTCGCAGATACCTGAGTGTCAGTGAGGAAAAGATGATGAGGTTTAGAGGAGGGGAGGTGGTATTCAACAGATTGAGAATTTGAGAAAAGGCCACGAATGTTGCAGAAATGAATGAAAAGTGAATGAAGCAGAGGCCCAGAACATCTCGAATGGATGGTAGTAGATCTAGCCCCTCTACCCAAGTCTACATTCCCGGTATCAGCAGAGGGGGGGCTAGAAGGCGGGGACATTTATGGTCCCCTCCCCAGGGGACTCCGAGGCTCTTGAAGTTGATGCCATTTTTTTTAATTTTGAAAAGATTATGTAGTGTGTAAGATGCATGTATATGTAGTGAGGAATAATGGGAGAAGTGTGTGTTTGAGAGCATGCTGGACTGCTCACAGGGTAGATGAGACACGGAAAAAGATCAGCTTTAAAAGATCAGTTTCATGCAAGAAAGGCCTTGGAATCCCTTTTTATTTTTGCCTCTGGGTATGCATCATTTATAAATTTTACGTGTTTAACTGTGAAATTCATATAGCCTACAGTGTGTGTGTGTGTGTGTGTGTGTGTGTGTGTGTGTGTGTGTGTGTATCATACAAATGATTGACAAAAGTAAATAAACGCCTTTGTTTTTTCCATTTTTTTTTTTTTATATTTATTAATTCAGTAAATTTAATATTTATTTACTTGATAATCAAATCAAAATTTTCGAAAAAAAAAAAAAAAAAGATTTACTTTTCTCAACCATCTGCATATATATATTGTAGAATACTAATTGAAGGCCTAATTTGAATTAAATATATTAAAAGCTTTATATATTTTAATGAGATAATTATAAAAATGAAAAGCGAGTTTTCAAAACTGTATTTATAATTCCACGGTAACTTTCTCGTTAGTCTGTATTTTACATAAAGTCAAAATACCTCATTAAATTTATGAATGTGAATCATTTGTACTTAGTCAGGACTAGTTTAACTTCAAACGTTATGTGTGACGTAATTATATAAATGCTTATTAACTAATGAAATGTTCGCTATTGTGTCTGTTTTCAGCTGCTAATACAAACGTATTTAGATTTAAGAGCCCATTTCTCATTTTTCATTGGGTGGACACGACGCTTGAACTCGGGACCAGAAACGCTCAAATCAATTACACACGCACGAGTATACAAAGGGATTAGTCAACATTGGCAGGCGATGAAATACTACCCCAAATATGGGGATCCACTGTTACCTTCCATGACAAGGTTAGGGGTATATTGTACCTCTTGTGGTACGTCAGGAGAGACCAATATCTCCATCTACACGCCTCACAAACAGCTTCCATTCCTCTGTTTCTCAAAACGTATATCAATTACACGTTTATTCACACATTTACTGATAGTTATTCCATCATTCTTCTGTCGTTATTCATCCTCTCCATATGACCATACTGACGTAATATACTATCTTTCATTTTCAATGACTTTTCACTCCACACTTTTCGCGAACATCCTCATTTCGTATCCTCATTTCTCATACGGTTAATCTGTTTTACATCAGTCATGCTTCTTAAATTATTAATCTCAATGTGCCTCACTTCTGACGATCAACTATCATTCCAAACAAACTTTTCACATCTATACATCAGTGTAGACCACCAATGCACTTTCATGTAAACGGCCAGTTGGGCTGGGTTGAATGGGGGATCGTCTTTTGCGTCCAGATTATATAGCGACCCGTGTACAGATCCCACGTTAAGCTGTAGGTCCCCTCCGTCATATGACCTTAGATGTTGAGAAAGAGGTTAAACCACCCCGATTAAACAAACAAAGCTTCGTGTAAAACCCACTTGTTGCATCTTTATTCCAGTTGCGACTAAAACGCCTAAAATCATATGATAGAGGAGTTACAAATGAACAGCGCATTTGTTTTTCAATTTTCATCTTTTACTAACAAAGAATCACGAGAGATAACGGTATAGCGAGTAAGAAGGATCCCTCTTCTTTGTTCAGATGTTACTGGAAGGCTTTGTAGATTTTGTAATGTACTGTAAAGAAAGAACTCTTCGTGCAGTTCGTTCCCAGAAAGGAATTCAATAACAAAGTACGTTTTTATTTTTATTTCTTATTTTCTCTTTCTTTGTAATAATTTTATCACCATTGACACAAAAGTATATTCGAAAATAAATTGTGCTTTCTTCGATTGTATATTTATGTTCCGATTTTGAGGGTTTGGCAATTTTTGCTTTTGAGTGTGGTATAACTTCGAGTATACGAAACATTCATTGTCTTTAATGCAAGAAACTCGAGAGTAGTGTCGGAACAAAGTTCGCCTATAAAACCATAAATTCCTAAAGAACAAAAAAGAAACCCAATAAAATCAGTCTATAAGGATTAGGTTTTGTTCTTGAAGTTTTACTGTCATAAAAGATAATAAAATATCCGAAGAAAACTGGAAATTACAAATTAGTGATTTTTCATGCTGTTTAGAAATTGGTTTTAGGCGAACTTACTTCCGGAACTGTACATTTACACTATTATTTCCAATAATTAAATTTCTTGACCGATGAAACAATTACTAAGAATTACTCGTAATAAATGAGTTATTAGTGCATCTGTAAAGGTGTTTCATTCCGACATTCCAGCGGAAGGAAGAGTTTTTTTCCTATGAAACAGAAATTTCTACTGAAAATTCCACTCATTACTGGATCAGTAAAAAAAAAATTTGAAATTAAAGATAGTTCGTCTTCATGTAAGTCAGTTCTCACCAATTAGATTAGAAGTATAGACCTAACAAAGACCATAATATTCAATTAGCCAGAGGAAACTGAATTTGGTGTGTGTGTGTGAGAGAGAGAGAGAGAGAGAGATATTGATTGATCGATTGATTTTGCAGCGTTATCTATAGTTAAATTTTCTGAGTTGGGGGGCTTAATTATGTACCAATACATCAGCATAATTAACATTAAAGATAAAAAAAAATTCTCTCATATATATATTATATATATATATATATATATATATATATATATATATATATAGGCTATAATCTGAACTTCTGAGAATGTAGTTTCCTTTCATATAAAATGTGAAAACGTCAAATTTATTATCCTTGTCTCGGATATGATGTCAGAAAATAGGAGTCCGGATGTGCTTTTGTGATTTTTCAGAAGCTATTTATCATTTTCATTCTCGCGAATACAAAGAATGATTGGAAATAAAATCCTTTTTATATTGCTGTTTTGGAGGTTGTTTAGCCAGCTTCGTAACGGCAAAGGTCGTGTGACCCAGAAGACTTACGGCTTTACGTGGGATCCCAGCAATCTCAGGGTCACTACATCATCTGAACACTGGACGGTCACTTATCCAATTACTGAACTGATCCAACGTAGCTTACCCTCGCTGATCTAACGGGAAGATAGGTTGCGATATGACCGCGACGTACTCCGTGTTTTCTTACGCTTTATTGAAGGTATTTCACCAAATGTAATATCTACATCTTATAGATTGAAAAAACTGCTTATATTTATATGCCTCAAACAAATAACGTTTCCGATATGTTAATTTACCAAAAGAGAATACTTTTAACCTACACAGACTGCGATTATAGAACTTATTTTAAAATGTAGAGAGAATTAATATTTATAATAAAATGACTGAAAAAAAAAAAAAAATGTTGATTTCTTAACAAATTTCTTATGAACGAATTTGAAGAGCGAAAATAATTTTGTATGCATTGAAAACTGAACGAAGTTTGCGCATAATTTTTCGAAAAAGCTTAAAACTTGAGATTTATACGTAAATTTGTATAAATGCCTTTCTGAAAAAAGTTTCGGATAGAATTAAGTGCAAATAGCCTATTAAAAGTTATTATGATTGAATGTACACAATAAAATACAATAAATTTGCAATGATTTAAATATTAACTAAAAATATTTGAAAATATAGCGAGTTAAATTTTTTAATTTTTAATTTTACATTCAGCGCCGAATAGACTAGTTTGAAAGGCCAATATTATTGTTCGTTCACCTTGGGGTATCCTCCGTCAGTAGAAGAGCGGTATTTATATTTTTAAGCTCTGAAGGATTGTAATCCTTCGGAAAAAGTCCCCGAAAATGAATTTTGGAGAACGGCGATTCGGAGTATAAATGAATACTGAAAAACGGAAATCTACATCGTGGTGTTTGTACAGGGATTTTTGTGGAACTGGAAGAGGTACGAATGAGTGGTGTATTATGGACCAAAGTTCACCAGTGCAGGGGCGAATGAAAGTTTTATGAGGGATATATTCGTTCATGCTAGCAGGAGCAGCAGGTTCATCGAAAAATAAAAAGTAAGGGAAAGCTGACAAAGTCATGGAGTCCGTTCCAGTCTTTCCGATCGAAGTGCCAACTAGTTTGTTACCACGACAAGTTCTAAGGAAACGGTCTCCGAGAGAAGGTTGGTAGTAGTAGTAGTAGTAGTAGAGACAATGCAGTGATTGTACAAACGAAGGGGAGATGAAATGTTTACAGTATAAAAATTAAGACAATTTGTGTGGGAGAGGTCTAAAAGATATACATTGTGTTTATTATTGTCGTTGATCCAATTAATAGTCCGGTTCACTGTCAATAAAAACACTCGTTCAAAATTTATGGAGAGTAACAAAACAGTGCATTTTTGGAAAGCTTATGGCATCAGGAATCTGAAAATCAATGTTTACATTTGCGCAGATGCCTGCATAGCTGCCATTTTGGATTTTCAAAATGGCCGCCATAAAATAAGAATTTTTTAATATCTCGGCTTGTAATTGACATAGAAACTTCATTCTAAATGCTAATCCTATGTTTCCAGGCCCAAGGAATCCAAAGCTTATGTCAAATTAGTGATTATGAACACCAAAAACCAAGAAAAGAAGAAGTTTGTGAAATTATGTTTGTATTTTCATAAAAAATTGCACACTCAAATTGTTGGTAGTGACAACAGCATACGTATAGACGTATTTCCTAGCTCAGTTTGACACATCATTACACATCATCATCACTCTCAGTGTCATATTCAACATTACAGTCTGCATCGTTTTCGCATTCTGTGCCGCACAAGCATAGTTCTGTGCGAGGCAAGTTATTCTTTCTGCATGAACATCTCTGTGTAGAACAGTTGGTTTTGCAGTGGCATCTGACCAACTCGATGATGGCTTGCGGGGCAGGAGGAACCTTTGTGGTGACTGACAGTATTTGGCCACCTTTGTCCTGATAGTAACCAAATTTCAGGGGGTCAAAAGGCTGTTGCTGCATAACATTGGCTTGGCACCATACTCGGCTTTGTAACCGCACACGCTGGATGTGCTCCTCAAGTGCACCGAGTGTAGGAGGTAAGTTGTTGCTTTCAGCTAGGTGTTCACAAAACAGATACCATCTTAGATCAGGATACTTGCAATGTGAATACACTTGGGACAGTAGCTTGACCACACAAATTTGGTCAATACGTCTTTCACCTCCTGTGTTAGGTCACCTTTCTTCGGTAGTTTCATCAGTGCTCTGACTAAGTGCATGTCAGCTTTCATATACTGCTGAAACCATTTTGTTTTGCCTATTCCTGAGAATTTTCCAACATTGTCTACTCCAGTGAATGCGTGGAATACAGGTAAAGCTTGCGCCTTTTCTTTGCCCAAAGCTCTCCAGATTGGCTCTATTTCGACTGTACCTGATACCATCAAAATAGATGTCTTTTTGCAGAGTTTGTCATAGTGTGCCACAGCCAGAACCAAGACGTCAGTATCAGGAGTGAAGAATACTAGCTGTGCATCAGGACACCGCTGTGATGCCTCCGCTGCCAGGCAGATCATCAATGTGTCAGCCTCCTCGTGATTGTTGTCTTCAAAGTGCACGTTTCTGTTGCTTCTGGTGTGACCTGATGCTGATGTGATGACTAACTGAGGTGAGCTTTTGTCGTAATCAAGGGTTGCTTTGGCGAGATAGTCTGTCAAATCTCCTTTCGTTTTTTCGTGCGATAGAAACCGTGCCAGTAGGATGTGTTTGATGTTCGTATCATCTGCAACCTGATACTGTATAGGAGCTTTTCCTTGTCGTCGTCGTCTCTCTCTAGTTTCCTCCTTTAGTGAGTCAGGTTTGTATGTATCGAAGACCAGGATGACCTCACTGAACCCTGCTGTCAAGCTCACGAGCCTGTCATTGAAACACTGGGCTAGATCTTTGACTGTGCTGATTGTCCCTGATTTCTTTGTCATCTTCTGGACAAGCACCATTCCATCAACAATGACGATCTTTTGATTTGATGACGACGATGGAGATGATGATACAGGACCTCTGTCATCATCCTGCTCTTTGGCCGCTAGAGCTTCTGTATGTTCCTGGGTTTCATCTGTTTTTGCCAGCTTCTCAAGGCTGTGTATCAGCTTGGACTTGTTAGTGCATGGCAGCATTGAGCCGTCTGGTGCAAATAGTGCTCTCGAAGTCAATGTGAACTCATAGTTGCCAACTGCATTCTTCTGATTGATGTCCCTGCTCGACCTGGTGAGAACCATCAGCCGGCCATAGAGATCTTTGGTCTCTCTTAGGTCAACTGTCTGATCACGGAACTCGAAAGTTTGTTTCTTGCTGCCAGACATGTACATCTTGTTGTTCTGCTTTTTAACTGGTGCCCAGAGACTAACATCTCCATTGATACGTTCAGTGACATAATCTTCATAAAGCTTCTGTCCGATGTCATCAATGTTCAAGATTTGTGGAACATACTCTTGTCGTACATATGCATGTGTGATGAAACTGTATAGTTGATCACCTTCAACAGCAAAGGGATTCCCATGGCACAGTATTGCAGCCTTGATTTTGTCAACAGCTTCATGTTCTTTCCTGACGGCACTGGGTCGTACATCATGGTGTTCCTCTGGCTTGTTTACTTGAAGCCAGAACTGTCCTTTAAACTCTGTTGAGAGGCACGACATCTCTGGAGAAGCCAAGAAGAACCGCTGCCTAGCATTCGCATTATTGCAAAGGCCAGTTAGGCCAGAATGAACCTTCATCATCTTGTTGAGATGTTCGCAGGCATGGTCTGCACCTATTGAGACAAACGGAATCTCACTCTTGGTAATAGATATGTTTCCATCTTGAAGTTCTCGCCATGCTAGATGGCCTGTCTTCATTTCGTGCATGTCGGCGATGTACCTTGGCCAGAGGCGTTTGTATTTTATTCGATCCATTGCGAAAAACAGCTTGCTGAGTGCTTCTTCAGACTCCAGATGGAGAACGAGATCAGCATTTCTGGATGTTTCAACAAAGAACAAGATGGTTTCAACCCGGTGGAGGTAATTCATTAATGACTTGAACATAGCGTTAGATGATTTCTGAGCTTCCCACTTCTTCAGCTGCTGAATGACATCTTCGTTGGTCAAGACTTGAAGCAGGTGAGTGTTAGCAATTCTGATGCATTCTGCTCCATCACTTGTCCCAGAAGCTGTGTTTGTGCAGGCTTCCTGCAATTCATTTGCTGGTTTCGAGCAGATTTCTTTTAGTTGTGGCATCTCTGTAAAGAACTGTTCTAGAGCAAGTTCATACAGAGCCATGTAAGTGTGGATGTGTGCACGGAGTGCTCTCTTGTAGTGGCCGCACTTGAGGATCTGTCTCGTTGTAGCAGGCCCATATACATCTGCCTCAATCCATGCATCATCTATACCAGAATTTTCTATTGAGGCTCCGAGTGCCCTCAGTGCAGCTATCACAGCATGCAGCTCCCCAAGTCTCGGAACAACTTCTCTTTTCAAGTTAGGTCTTGCATCTAGCAACTGTACTGCCTTCTCGTACAGGGCCATGTCAAAGGTTATGAGAGTTGGGTGGTTTTCATCAACTGCCAAGCTCCTCAACTGAGACGCTTGCAACATCACAGTCAGCATGGTAGACCACTCGGAAGTAGAGGCAAGGCACCGACTTGAGTCAGTGACTGACTAGATGACACAAGTGATTTGTAGCCTGCCCAGCCTGGGATACTGCTTTGTGATTCACTGTCGGTTGATCTAGACAAAGCAGATGCAATCATCCAACCAAGATTGGTTAGTTCATAGGATTCAGCAACACTTGTGGAACACGCCTTGAATTCCTTTGCTCTCTTGACTGGCCCAGGTTTTGGTTTACTGCAAGGCTCGATGGGTACATGATAAGGGACAACCGACAGTTTTTGGCCTCACTAACTTCCAAATTGGGTGCGATTGATTCTCCAGGCGCATCTGCCTTCTGATACACTGCGGTGATTGTGCCATGTGTGGTGCCTTTGCCATCTACAGTGTCCTCTGAAAAATCTGTATTATCAACAGCGAAGAAGACAAATGTACCTTTCTTGAGGAAAGGTGGTACATACAATCCATCAAATTGTTTTGTGTTTTACACAACAGCATTGGCAATTGCTGTTTATAGGAGCAAGGCACGGCTTTGTGATACGCAGTAGTTCTGTACATGGAGGAGGTCCATCAGCGCCTTGTTCCTGGTGTCATGATGCACAGTGAGTGCCAACCCTACAACCTGTGGGTTTTCTCGTGTGTGTGGTGTCCGAAATGTGTCAGTGGTTTTCTTGGGCACGTGGTGCACTTGTCTCCTGGTCTTGAAAGCATACATGATATTCTGACTTATGGTCAATGCCAGTGGCGGCTCGTGACTAAAAATTCTAGGGGTGCTGTCTCTAAGAATGGGTTGAAATAATTACTGAAATAAAAGGATGAGCATTGAGCAATGAATAAAAGTTTCAAAAGTTATTGAAAAAGTTATTCAGTGAGCTCATCCTTATATTGTTCTTGATTATTTCAATTGTAAATAAAAAATTTAAGGGTGCTGCAGTTCCGCAGTGCCTACCGACGAGCCACCACTGGCTCAATGCTGACCTGTCAACTGTCAAGCTCCTCATTTCCGTTTGCAGCTCCTCCTTAGATCCCACCAAAATCCACCGTATAAGGCTGTACAGCTCGGTCGGGACATCCTCTCTTGTGCTGGATACTGTAATTGTGTGTGTTTCCTTCTCCTCAGCGAAATTGGCAATGCTGTTGGGTACTAGCTTAGCTGTCTTGTACATCATCATTGTCTTGTCCATTTCACTTGTGGCATCTTGCATCAAGGAAGTGTAGACCATATCTTCTTTGTAGGCTTCAGGACAGTAAAGAACAGATGGTTTTCTTCTGTCTTTCTACCTCACTGACTTCACACTTGGTAACTCTGCAAGAATTTTGTCCTTTAGCCACTGTCGTGTCATTGTCGGAGTGTGCTTCTGTGCCTCATCAGTCATCACTACCACCAAGCATAGATATGTAGGTTTTTTCGATGGTATCCATGGGTAGATGAGCCTTATTTTGGGTTTGATATTCACTGAGATTGATCAGCTCAATCAAGCATGGTACTTGCATTGGTAGGTCTGTCTTTGTAAACTTGGCCCGGTTGCTGGCATCATCCCTCAGGACATGGAACACATATCATGTCCAGCATGGTTTGTTGTATCTTACATCTATCGCATGGGCATCACTTGGTGAGAGTGCATTGCTTAGTCTTGTCATCAATACTGGATCTTGGGAAATATCCACAGCTCGTCTAAGTGCCTTCCCCGCGTTTTCAGTTCGTACGGTGAAGAGACGCTGGTCATCATCATCTTGACATAAGAAGCAGTGATCCCTTGTCAACGGTTCTGTCGCAGATCTAGTGAAAGGTGCTGAGGTGCCTGGGGTTGCTGATTGCTCCATTTCAGAGCTTGTTCTTTTATGCCCACGTTTTTTCACAGCATAGGTTCCTGTAGACATGGCATGCTGCAAGCGGTCTCTCGCTCGCTGTATGGATATTTGATTTGTGTCATCAGAATAACAACTGCGATGCCACATGGGTTTCCTTTCAATCAATATTTCTTTGGTAAAGTCTTTGAGGCGTCTTTGGATGTCAACATATTTTCCATCCTGTAAGCTGGCTCTTTCTTCCACTACATCAAGTAGTTTCTGGTATGATTCTGTTCTGGGATATTGAACAAGTGTTCCTTTGCTGGCAGTGGACTCCTGACAAAGAATGCACTGCTTCCAGTCTACTGTGTCCATGGACGACTTGACCGAACTCAACTTGCTGGTTCCCGGGTCTTCACTCATGATGACTCAGGCACTGAAAAGAAAGAGAGCCACCACTATATTAACCAACACCAAGATAATTGTATACTAGTTGTGTTAACATAAATTTTTACAGTATAAAATTAAATATTGCAACACTACTGCAAAAATACTGCAAAATTATTGAAGCATCAGGATTTATAAACACTGTTGCAACTGCCGCCAAAATGGCCGCCAAGCAGGCATCTGCGAAAATATAAACATTACTTTTCATATTCCTGATGCCATAAGCTTCTCAAAAATGTACTGGTTTGCTAATCTCCATAAAATTTGAACAAAAATACATAGTGAACCTGACTATAAGTGTGTTGTTAACTTGTTGGGTGAGGTTGTGTGAGTTGGCAAAAGTCTCGCCACTCTATAAAAACATAGTCAGTGTGAGTAGAGAATGCCATCCACTCAATACTCAGCAGGCCAAAGGGTCTCAAAATTATACGTTTGGCAGATGGGTATGCATTATAAATTGATTTATGTTGTTAAAGAGAAGCTCAAACCTTCTCTGGGTTCCAGAGAAACACTTGGAGAACGACAGACAGAACAGGAGTATTTTGTGGTATAGGAAGTAGAAAGTTTATAAAGGGAAATAACAAAGTTTGGAGAAGAATGACTGACTGTAAATTTCATTGAAAGAAATATCAAACTTTTCGTAGCAACATATGCTATCCTTAAAGTTTGAGACTGGAGAAAAAGTTATAGCAAGGAAAATTATAACAGGAGGAGACAGAGGGAGGAGAAATTTAGAGTTTAAGTTTGGGAAAGGAATTAAAGTTTGGTTCACTGAACATGAAAGTAAACCGAATCACTTTTGACGTTCAGTTCGCGGATATTACAGAAATGAATAGTGATTGGATTTTGACAGCCAGTGGTCTGAGGTACGTAAAGAAGTCTAATTCTTCTTCTAGCATGATGACGATCGCGAGGGACCAGCGGAACCAATCCTTTACTACGGGTGGAAACATTTCGAGCCAACTTAGCTTGAAAATTTAGTATGCGAGATATCCATACCACAAGTGGATTAATTGGACAATTATGTGGATTATTTAGGGTAGCGGAGCGACATCTTTTTCATATCAAATGCCAGCTATGAAGTGAACATTTTCTGGATGCTACTCGTCATATATATATATATATATATATATATATATATATATATATATATATATATATATATATATATATATATAATGATAAAAATAACCACGAAGGAAAAACGAAACACAGAATACAGAATGGTGCTCAAGCGCTTTCGTCTAATGACATCCTCAGGAACAATGAGGATGTCATTAGACGAAAGCGCTTGAGCACCATTCTGTGTTTCCTTTTTCCTTCGTGGTTATTTTCATCATAAATATTATTCACGTGTTAGTTTCATGAAATAATTTTCATATATATATATATTGTGTGTGTGTGTGTATGTGTGTGTGTGTAAAAATGAACAATGAATAATTCCTATATAATCTTTATATTCAAATATTAATTTTTACATAAGGACCAAACTCGCATAATGCAAGTTTGGATGACTTTAATATTCAATGTATGGTAAATTCTTTAACCTATTATTATTTATTTGTTGTTGTTGTTGTTGTTTAGCCGATCAGCCCACCCTGATCGAGCAAGCCGGCGGCACGCAGGTAACTGATCGTCCTCTCCGGAGTGGACCAGAGGTTCAGTGCACTAGTGATGTGTTGTGTTCGTTGTTGTGCTAGCGCGGTACAGTCTGTCATAATGTGTTCAATTGTTTGTGGCGTGTCCTGACACAGGTGGCAGGTGTCGTCTGTGGAGTTGTCTAGTCTGTGTTTATATGTCCGTAAGTTGGGGTGATGTCCACATCGGAATGTCCTAAGTTAACTCGATCCGATCTGCTCAGGCTGGTCTCTGACCTGTTAATGGATGGCGGCTTCGCACCTAGGACCGCATTCGGACCAAGTCGTGTCAGTGCTTTGTGGGGTAGGTGTGTGTGTATGTTTTCTGTACTGCGTGATGTCTGTGGGGCGTGGTATGGAATGGAGTATTTGGTTATAATGTCTCTCTGGTGTTACCTTAATGGTGCGAGGTGTCGGTGCATGATTGTACATGTAGTGGCAAGGGTGTTGTGGGTTAGTTGTCGCTGCTGCCATGAATTGTGTTCCCCTCATGTCTAAATGTTCCCGAACTTTCAGCATTTCTATTTCTGTGTGCAGGTGTTCTATTGGTGTTGTTTGAATGCATCCTGTAATGATACGAAGTGCGTTGTTTTGTATTGTCTGTAAGGTGTTTATGTGTGTGATTGAGATAATGGGTGCCCAGCATGGGCTAGCATAGTCCATGACTGAGCGAATATATTGTTTGTATATGAGTGATGTTGTTTCCTGCTGGTGTACAAAGTTTGTGCCTGTAAGTACCCTAAGCGTGTTAAGTCTTGACGTACATTTGTTTTTAATGTCCTGAATGTGGTTTGCAAAAGATAATGATGTGTTGTATGTGACCCCAAGTATTTTGGTCCTGTGAGTGTGTGGAATGTTGGTGTTGTTTAGTGTAAGCTGTGGAGTTATCTGCTGTTCTTTTGTGTTGCTTGTAAACAAGGTGATGGTTGATTTTGAGGGCACTACTTTGAGTCTATTGTGTGTGAGCCAGTCTTGTATACTGTTTATGTATGTTTGTAGGTTATTTGTAGCGGTGTCGATGTTGTTGTGGGTAGATGTTAGAGGTGATGTCATCTGCGTATGATGATAAGGTAAGCTTGTTATCTATGAGTGTTGGAATGTCATGCATGTATAAATTGAACAGTGTTGGTGAGAGAACAGAGCCTTGAGGGACCCCGTTCGGAAAAAGCTTGTTTTTGGATGACTTGCCATTAAATGTGACATGTATCTTCCTGAAAGATAGTTGCTCATCCACTTTTTGGTGTTATTGTGCATGTTTGTGTTGAGTAGTTTGTTTATGAGAGGGAAGCGTGAGATAGCATCAAATGCTTTACTAATGTCTATTGTTGCTAATAGTATACGTTGAGCTGGTCGTCTAGAGTTGATGCCATCCATAATGTGCTGCGTGAGGTTAGTGAGTAATGTCGTGGTTGAGTGGTGAGGTCTGAATCCATGTTGAGTAGGCGATAGTGGTATGTGTGGGTTGGTGATTTGTAAGGTTAGTCTTTCTGTTACTTTGGAAGGTGTGCATAGTAAAGTAATGGGTCTATAGAAAGCTGGTTCTGTTGGATTTTTGTTTGATTTGAATAGTGTAATAATTTTACCTTGTTTCCATATGTCAGGAATAATACAGTGTTGGTATGAATATGTGCTGATATTTGTGAGAGCTAGTATTCCCTGTGGGCCCAAGTGTTTAAGGTGTATGTTAGATATGTTGTCTGGTCCAGTCAGGGTTGGCAAAAACCCAACTGGTTTTTTGCTGGGTAGTTGGGTTTTTGCTGGGTTTTTGCCAACCCTGGGTCCAGTAGCCTTCGAATTCTTAATGTTTTTGATGGTGTTAGTAGCAGGGATGGGGTCAAATACAATTGCCCAAATACAAATATAGATACAAATACACTATTTTTTTTACGGCCAAATTCAAATACAGATACAAATATTCAAATTTATAAATCTCCAAATACAAATATAAATACAAATATGAAGCTTCAAATACAAATAAAATGCAAATACAATTTTTACTGTATTTGCAAATTTCGTACCAGTTTCATCCTAAATATAAACGGATAATATTTACTTGACTTCGGCTACCCCTCAAGTAAGACAATACTGGTATAGTACTTATTGTATAAAACTTAACATTGCAATACTTTGGCTCTTATCAAAGTAGACTTCATTTTCACACCAAGGCAAGAAAAGTAACAAATTCCTCTTGTTTATTATTTTTATTAGAGAAAATTATTTCACACTTCTTGATATTTCTGCACTTTTGCATAATTAAAGAAAATAAATTCATATTTCTCAATGTTTGATTTTTACTGTTCATATCAATTTGTAGTTATATGCACAGTTATATTACATTAGTGTATTTGACTGTATTTGAAGCAAATACGGCAAATAAAAGGCTCAAATACAAATTCAAATACAAATATGCAGCTTCAAAAATTCTCAAATACAAATGCAAATATCCATTTTTGTGTATTTGTAAATACAAATACAAATACGTATTTGACCCCATCCCTGGTTGGTAGTCTGGTCTGTATTGAAGGGTGTAATAGTCGTGTCGAGTCTGTAGGTTTTCTTTTGTCTGCCTGTTTGTCTGTCTGCGTGTTTCTGGTTGTTGTCTCTGTTTAAGTGACTTATCTTTGCGTAGTGATTAACTAGAATGTTAGCTTGTTGTGTGTATGTTGGGATATTATTTTGGCTGCGACAGATAGCCGCGTGTGAGGTGTGAATGCCGCTGTTAGAGTGGGTAATTTATATGTTGTTCATTCATACGTCCATTTCCTTTCTTGACCTTTATCTTTTGTTAATTTATTAATTATTCATTCAGCTACCGATTGTCTACCTATTGTGTGACTACCAATATGTGTACAAAACTTTATGCGTTCGTACATGTCCCCTGATCGTCATGATTACGTACATAGTTACGTACATGTAAATAAGTCCACCTGTATTCCTTTTACTTTTTCTTTTATTTATTTCATTCCTCGCAAGATATTCGTTCATGCTGACGGAAGTGTTCGAATTCCGATGACCAGGCAAAAACGAGAGCTTCTAATATGAAAATCTCCTCTTGCTTGCTTCTAATTTATAAAACATTATTATGTGTGTTATGTTATATATATATATATATATATATATATATATTATATATATATATATATATATATATAATATATATATATATATATATAATATACCGTCTGTACCCATGTACTTTGTTATACTCCTAACATCCTAATTAAATAGGAAACACTGTAAAAAAAACTATAGTTAACTGTTTAATTGTAATTAACTCTAATACTTTAATATAATGTAATTGATGTACTTTAATGAAACTATAATTAACGATAATAATTTAATATAATGTAATTAATGTACTTTAATGAAACTATAATTAACGATAATAATTTAATATAATGTAATTAATGTACTTTAATGAAACTATAATTAACGATAATAATTTAATATAATGTAATTAATGTACTTTAATGAAACTATAATTAACGATAATAATTTAATATAATGTAATTAATGTACTTTAATGAAACTGTAATTAACGATAATAAGCGAATGTGAATTAATTGGTAATTATAATCGTAGTTGTAATAAACCAAAATTACAATGTACTCAGTGATGTACTTGGAATTGTACTCAATGTACGACCCGATATTATGTCGCCATTTAGGAAAGTACACTCGGCGATATTATTATTTTTTTTATTATTATTTTTTTTCGTTGGGATAAATTTTTGATGTGCTTTCTACTTTAAAAAATGTTAAAAAGAACAAGTCACCAATTATTTGGCAATCATTTTTAGATTTAGCTTAATAATGAATCCTGAGTAACTTTTGCAATGTTCATGTTTTGTATACGTTCTTTCTCCGTTATAAAAGATGAAGTCATGTCTTGCCTAAGCATTTAATTGTAAATCTTAAACCTTTAATTTTTGCTCATATGCATATCTTAGTATAAAGATGCATAGTTCAATTTCCACTTCTAATTAACTCGGCGGATCAGGAAAACATCAGATCTGAAAATACGCGGTTTAAGATAAAAATATGGCTTCCTCTTCCTATATCCTGTTTATCTGTTTAATCATTGTCACAGCAAAAAAGTTTACTTTATTTTTAACTATTGTGCAAAAATAATACAGCCTTTTCAACATTTAATAATAATGATGTTAGCAGAAAATGGGTATATAAACCCACAAAATTTCTCCAATGTTCATTCTGAAATAGACTTCGAGGCTGAGCACTACTTGTATATTTTAGCGGTAAATTACAGTAAGAACAATCTTTATCTTCTCCTTCAAGCCTTGCTCTCTTCAGAGAATTTAGTCATTAAAATCTCCCGATACGTTACAAGAAGAATCGGGGAACCCTCAGAGAATTTAATAAGCCTCCCAGAATCCTTCAAGCCACTATAGAAGAACTCGGAGTAGTATAGAAGAAACTACTACAAGTAACAAATCCGTTGCTGCCACCTAACCAGAACCCCCGTCGACTCCGAACCAGGCCATAGACGTAGACGGACGGGTTAACATATATATATATATATATATATATATATATATATATATATATATATATATATACAGGGTGTACATAAAGTCAGGATCTATTTTTGTGAAGCACTTGGAAATTATATGGAATTCAATCATAAAATGATAAAGTGGTAACATTTATTAAATAATTAAGAGTAGGATTCGACGTGACGCCCATCAGTATTCCTGCACAGCTCAAATCGTTCCGCAGCATTTCTAAACACATTCTGGAGCATTTGCGGGGTTATGTTATCTGCAGCAGTTCATATACGTGTACGTAAGTTTTCAAGACTCGTAATCTTCGTCTGATAGACATGCGATTTGATAAAGCCCCATGCAAAGAAATCTAAAGGGGTTAAATCTGGTGAGCTCGCTGGCCAAGGTCTGTTGCTTCCGCGTCCGATCCAGCGATTTGGAAAACGTCCATTTAGATAATCCTGAACAATTTTGGCATAGTGACAAGGAGCACCATCATGTTGATAGACGACGGTACTAACAATCGTATCCCCGTCGTCTATCAACATCATGGTGCTCCTTGTCACTATGCCAAAATTGTTCAGGATTATCTAAATGGACGTTTTCCAAATCGCTGGATCGGACGCGGAAGCAACAGACCTTGGCCAGCGAGATCACCAGATTTAACCCCTTTAGATTTCTTTGCATGGGGCTTTATCAAATCGCACATCTATCAGACGAAGATTACGAGTCTTGAAAACTTACGTACACGTATACGAACTGCTGCAGATAACATAACCCCGCAAATGCTCCAGAATGTGTTTAGAAATGCTGCGGAACGATTTGAGCTGTGCAAGGATACTGATGGGCGTCACGTCGAATCCTAATCTTAATTATTTAATAAATGTTACCACTTTATCATTTTATGATTGAATTCCATATAATTTCCAAGTGCTTCACAAAAATAGATCCTGACTTTATGTACACCCCGTATAATAATAGGCGCCCTAACGGTAATGCCTGAAAGTTGTACTATGTATAATAATAATAATCTTACTAATAATAAATTCTCTATCAGTAATGGCGGATAACTTGTTGAAAATAGTCTCATATTGTGTAAGGTCAGTGAGGAATTCAACTGTAGATGTTCATAAAATCTGCGACAGTGCAGATTTGATACTCCTGTAGGAGCACTGGCTAACTAAGCAAGAGCTAAAATTTCTCTCTACAATCCATGATGACTTTATGTACCATGCGTCATCAGCAGTAGACTTGTCAGATGAATTAATGTACGGTAGGCCTTTTGGTGGTGTTGCTTTCTTATTAAGGAAAAATTTGTCAAAACATAAAATTTTTAACAAGCGATAATGTAAGGTTGTTAGGCATTGAATTACAAATGAACAATGTTTGCATATTAATTGTAAACTGCTATTTACCATACAACAACGGCAGTAATCTAGATGAATACACTGATTTGCTGTACAAAATTAAGTCATTATCAGATAGCCCCAAATATTCTCACTGTATAATAATCGGGGACTTTAACGCACATGTGAACTCGAAATCCTTTGTAGAATTGGGTAACATGTGCGAGTCGGCCAATTTAAGTATAAGTGATGTAGATGTATTAGGGGTAGCCAGTGGTAATTTTACATACGTTAGTGATATGAGTAGTACCACCAGGTGGATTGATCATTGTCTCACAAGTAATAATCTAAAGGATCGAATTGTTAGAGTTCATATTCTGCATGATTTCCTTCTTTCTGATCATAGACCATTAGAAATATTAATTAACGTTACCATTTATGCGCAACACGACTTAACAAGAACTCAATAGGTAAGAATAATCGCGTCGATTGGTCCAATGTTAATATCCAGCAGAGAATAGAATACAAAGACAAAACAAGTCACCTCTTTAATAATTTAGAAATTTTGCACCTTGCCTGTAATAATCCTTACTCAAATGATTTCTCACTGTAAACTCATAGATAGGTATTATAGTAAGATAATATCCCCGTTAAGAGAAGCAGGAAGCCCATTGATTAAATCTTACAACTATCATACTAAGATTATTCCTGGCTGGAATTATTTTATTGCCCCCCCTGAAGAGGGAATGGAAAGATGCCTATGATTTGTGGTGCTTTCATGGTAGACCCAGATTAGGACCAGTATACATGAATATGTGTAGAAGTCGGGGTCAGTATAAGGCGGCCATAAGGCGATGTAAACAGGAAGAAGAGTCTATTCGAGCATCAAAAGCCTGTGAAGCTCGCATAAATAACGAAAATAACAAATTTTGGAAATTTGTTAAGAATCAAACGGGTGTTAAAAATGTCCTCCCTCCGACAATCGATGGGGTGTCGGGGGAGGATGAAATTGCAAAGGTGTGGAAAAACCACTATTCTAACATTCTTAACAGTGTGAGTAGGGATAATCTTAAGATAGATTGCAGCGAAACGATTGTGGGGGGGACAAGGAAAAATACTTTGATATCATTTTCTGAAGTAAAGAGGTTAATTAAAGAGTTAAAGACTGGTTCTGCGTCAGGGGTAGATGACTTATCGAATGAGCCAATCGAGTGCCAATGACGTAGTATGTCTGCATATATCATTGCTCCTATCAGCCATGCTTGCTCATAGCTGCAGAGTTCATGAGAGTTCATGAGGGTATATGTCTTGCCCCTAGTCAAAAATAAGTACGGAGACATTCTGTCCAGCAATAATTACAGGCCTATTGCTGCCGCTTCCTGCTTCTCGAAACTACTAGAAAAACTCTTGTTACTCCGATTAAATGATTTCCTATAGACATCTCCTAATGAGTTTGGCTTTAAAAGGTCCCACTCAACTGATCTGTGTATCTATGTACTTAAAGAAACAATATCTAAATACATTGACAGTAATTCAACTATTTATAGCTGTTTCCTAGATATAAGTAAGGCATATGGGAAGTAGGAACATTGCCAGCCGGAAAGTTTCCAGGCGGAAAATTGCCAGCCGGAAAATTGCCAGTGGGGAAAATTGCCAGTGAGAATATTGCCAGCCGGAATATTGCCAGTGAGAAAAAAACTAAAATTCACAAAAAAGGATTTATTTATTAAAATATTATTAATTAAAATTTTAAAATGCTAAAACTTGTTAAGGAAAGGAAAGCCTCAAAAAGTATGAAGATTATAAGCAATAGATCGAAGAAATGTCAATTTATCTTCATTATACTGACGGATGACTTTCTCCAATCTGTCATTGATATTTTTGTACTTTTTGGCAGTATGTCTCTCTTCCCCTCTTTCGAAGTGCAATTTCTTGGTCTGAGCTAAAGCCTTTTCGTTAAAGCTAACGAAAATATCACGACTTAACCTAACCAATCGTCAAGGGCGTACAGAGGACCAAACCTGGCATTCAATGAACCTAACCGGGTATTCAATAATTTTACCATAGGTTTCGATATATATATAATATATATATATACGGCTACGTTCTTTTCTGTAGTTTAATCGCGGTGCTGGGGCCTTCGGGCCCAGTAATTTTAATTATTTTATTTATGTATTAACACCCAGGTGCACAACCTGGGGACCTAATCAATATGTGTGTGAAGGTTCATGTTTGTAACTGCTTCCATTTTGGAGTTATGGCTGGAACACACACACACGCACACACACGTCCTTTTTCTCAATTACTTTATTTCTTACTTTCTAAATTTTTACATATTTTTGTCACTGGCAATTTTCCGCCTGGTAATATTCTCACTGGCAATTTTCCCCACTGGCAATTTTCCGCCTGCCAATTTTCCGCCTGGGAATTTTCCGTACACGGGCATATGATAGGGTGAACCACAATATTTTATTTGCAAAACTAGAAGACAGGAAAGTTCCCATGTACATATTAAATTTATTGAAATTTTGGTATTCCCACCAATCTTTCACTGTTAGGTGGGGCAATGTACTATCCGAGTGTTTTGGCTCCTCTTGCGGGGTGAGACGAGGCTCCTTGCTCTCCCCTATGCTGTTTAATGTGTATATTGACGGATTAATTGCTTCACTTAATGAGGCAACAGTGGGATGTTGTATAGATAACACAAGGATAAATAACTTAGTTTATGCCGATGATTTGGTGTTAATAAGTCCCTCTGTTAAAGGTCTGGATCGGCTACTAAACGTCTGCGAAGTGTATTCGCAGAAACATATTCTTTTTAATGTTACAAAAACTAGGGTTATGCAATTTCATCCTAAAAGCTGTAATTCACTGGTCTACAAATTTTGAAAAAGTTTGTGCTTCGGAGATAAAATGTGTTTCCTATTATGGATTTTGGGGTGCTGAAAACGAATATGACCATAAAAACAGTCGATTGGCTACAGTTTCCAAGAAAATTTAAGTTACACATTTTGTGTATATGTATACCATATATTAGTAACATACCTGTATAATGCAGTCGCTTATATTGATTCAACCCGTCGCTTCTTTGCTTGTCTCTTGTATTCAACTTCTGGAGCATCTCTTGTTATTGTCCAGCAGTAGTCTGCTAACAATGATGGACTCCATTTCCCCTGGTAGCGTTTCTCCATCGCTGAGATATCCTGGTGGAAACGTTCACCATGTTCATCACTGACTGCTCCGCAGTTGGCCGGAAAAAATTCCAGGTGTGAATGGAGGAAATGTATCTTTAAAGACATATTGCAGCCCATTTTTTGATAGGACAACAGCAGGTTTTCCACCAGTTCCCCGTAATTGTCAGCTTTGGTATTTCCGAGAAAATTGGTTGCTACTAACCGGAAAGCATTCCACGCTGTCTTCTCCTCACCACCTAGGATACGGTCGAACTCCTCATCTCTAAGAAGCTCGCGGACCTGTGGACCAACAAATACACCCTCCTTGATTTTTGCTTCACTGAGCTTTGGGAATTTACTACCGAGGTACTTAAAAGCTGCCCCCGTTTTATCCATAGCCTTAACAAAAATTTTCATGACGCCCAGTTTGATGTGTAAGGGTGGTAACAAAATCTTGCTCATTCTACAAGTGGAGGATACTGAACATTTTTTGTTCCAGGTTCCAATGAGTGTCGGAGTGGCCAATCCTTCTTGATGTAATGAGAAGTCCTAGCCCGACTATCCCATTCACACAGAAAACAGCAATACTTAGTGTAGCCCGGCTGCAGTCCAAGCACGATAGTAACAACTTCCAAGTCACCACAAACCTGCCACTGATGTTTGTCATAGTTTATGCAGTTCAAAAGTTGCTTCATGTTATCATATGTTTCCTTCATGTGGACTGCATGACCAACTGGAATTGATGGAAATACGTTGCCAACATGCAACAAAACAGCTGTTAGACTCAACTTCGATGAATCAATGAACAGCTAAAACGAATCAGGATTCTATTTTATATCACCACATTATAATTCTTAATTTCTTCGTTCTTTTTTCTCTTTTATTTCCTTAATATTTTATTTTCCTGTTTAATATAGGTTAGGTTCTTTTATTCACCCGGTAGGCCTGTATCATTTTACGTTAAGATGTATTCACTTTGTCCGTCGTGAAGCAATAGAGTTCTTAGCGCTCATATTATTAACGCGTCTCTGTGCGGTAGCTCGGCTTAGTATTACCCGAGCTGCAACAAGGGGGAGCATATTTGATCTTGAAACTTCTCTCGCGTACTGAGTTGCCAGATACCGCTTTTTACTAGCGCGTGTGTCCCGTTTTCCCTCGGTAAAGTTAAGCCCCGCCCACTTTTAGATTGTTCACTTTAACGGGGTTATAGTCTCTCCCTATCACAATGACGTCATCAATTTAACTCACATTGGAGTGAAAGTCTCGCCTTACTCAATAAGTTATTCATACGTCATCAATTCAAATAAATCTACGGGAATGTATTATACATCATCAAAATTTGGAATATATGAAACATAAGTTAGCAGAATATAATAAGTTGTAGAACAAAATAGCACTATTTACCATGAAAAAGACATCTAAAAAAATATCAGTTAAGTTACAATAAGATATACAAGTTAGAAAAATTAATCAATCTCAAATATAATCTTCATCCTAATATTTCACCGATTGGCCAATCCTTCTTGATGGAATGAAAAGTCCTAGCCCAACTATCCCATTCACACAGAAAACAGCAATACTTAGTGTAGCCCGGCTGCAGTCCAAGCACGATAGCAACAACTTTCAAGTCACCACAAACCTGCCACTGATGTTTGTCATAGTTTATGCAGTTCAAAAATTGCTTCATGTTGTCATATGTTTCCTTCATGTGGACTGCATGACCAACTGGAATTGATGGCAATACGTTGCCAACATGCAACAAAACAGCTTTTAGACTCAACTTCGATGAATCAATGAACAGTCTCCACTCATCAGGATTGTGAATAATGTTGAGAGCTGCCATCAGACCATCGATGTCGTTGCAAGCTACACTGTCACCTTCCATGATGAAGAATGGGACAAATGTTTTTTGACGGTCACGAAACTTACACACACTAACATTTTCAGCGAGGAGATTCCACTGCTGCAATCTGGAGCCCAACAGCTCTGCCTTACACTTTGGCAGTTCTAAATCTCTGATAAGGTCGTTTAATTCATTCTGAGTTGTCATTTGCGGTTTAGAAGATGTCAAGTTATAAACAAATTCAGGGTCTTGTGAAGTTGAAGGCTCACAAGTTTCGCAGGTTCGTTCATTCTCCTCGTCCTCTGACTCCAGGGAGAATGAGTGTGGGGGCTCAGGAACGGGTAGTCCTTCGCCGTGAGGTACCGGGCGTATAGCAGAGGGTATATTCGGATATTGTAAAATCCACTTTTTCTTCTTGCAAATACCTTTCTTGACTGGAGGCACCATGCAGAAGTAACAATCGCTGACATGATCTGTTGGTTCCTTCCACACCACTGGCACTGCAAAAGGCATAGATTTCCTTTTCCGACTCAACCACTAGCGAAGATTTGTTGCACAAGTATTGCAGCATATGTGTGGGGCCCAGCTCTTGTCCTGATCTCCAATCTTACAGCCAAAATAAAGGTGATAGGCTTTCCTAATCACGGCGGTTATAGCACGCTTTTGTGATGCAAAAGTCAATTCTCCACAAACATAACAGAAGTTATCTACACTGTTCACGCAATTACGAGGCATCTTTGTTCAAAATAGGTTGAAAAAAAATCAGTTTCAAAAGTAAACACTCAAAAGAGTTTGACAAGGGTGCACTGTATGACTTCCGCGAATGAACTGATGCTGTGGCGTAATATGTAGACGCCTGTGATACATCGACGCCTTGACTCTACTGCGCATGCGCGTAGTTATATATTTTTTTTTTAATAAATTAATGTAATTACATTGCATTTTAATAATTTTAAATTAGGTAAGGTTAAGTTAGGTTAGTATTCCGTTTATATTAATATCAAAAACATTATGGGAAGCAATATGTTAAAATGATCCAATCTATTTTTTAATAAATAATTTACAAATACATAATGTAATAGATAAATTTAAAATTACATTTTATTGTGTATATATATATGTATATATTTACATTAATTTATTAAAATTAAAAAAAACCGCGTATGCGCAGTAGACAATGCGTCGA
This sequence comes from Bathynomus jamesi, assembly GCA_023014485.1. NCBI lineage: Eukaryota > Metazoa > Arthropoda > Malacostraca > Isopoda > Cirolanidae > Bathynomus > Bathynomus jamesi. Next base: position 90,112 of record JAJOZX010008312.1, read on the forward strand.
TGTGTCACAGGCGTCTACATATTACGCGACAGATGCAGTCCAGTTAGTAGGGTGCAGGGTTGCCTGATATCTTTATAAATAGAGCAAATTGGCAATTTTAGGCATCATTTTCGTGTTCAGTGACCCAAAATTAGTAAAGATTGACTACTTTTATTTCCGAAGCATTTTGGCTGTAGACCAGTGAATCAGCCAGCTGATATAAGGTTTAAAATGAATGGTGAAGTAACTGAGGAAGTACAAGAGTTTAAGTATTTGGGTCAAACTATTACCAGCTCCTTGAGTGATACCTCGGATATAAGAAAACAATCTCGAAGCCTGTGTGCTAAAGCGAATATGACCATAAGGAACTTTCGATTCTGTACAAGTGAAGCTAAAGACACTCTTTCGTACTTTCTGCAGTGATATATACGGACAGCAACTCTGGGTGAATTATAAAAAAGGTTCTGGCAGAACCCTAAATTTGCTGTACAACAGGTCTTTTAGACTCTTACATAAATTACCCCCGAGATGCTCAGCTTCGCAAATGTTTGCTACCCGTAATGTCCCGAGCTTCCCGGAGGTAACAAGACGTGCTCAACACAGTCTAATGCAAAGAATTAAAAAATCAACCAGCCCGATCATCCAAGCTATCCATGAGCCCTGCCATTTATCCTCTAAGGCCTAAGCTATAGACTTCTTGGAACGAAAACGTCTGTCTGTAGCTCCACTTAACTTCGACATTGCAGTATTATTTCTAATCAATTGTATAATGTATATATTTCTATCCTTAGTATATGAACTGTCATTGTATTAATAATATTTGTCATATGGACTCTAGTCTGCCAATAAACCTTTTCATTTTCATATATATATATATATATATATATATATATATATATATATATATATATATATATATATATATATATATATATATATATATTAGGGTGATGCAAAAAAGGGGTCAAATTTTTTGTTTTTCAATTTTCAGGGAGACACCCTCCTATTTTATTCATATTCCTAAGAAAGCATTGTATGCGAAATTTGGGGTTGAAAAAGAGAAAATTAGAGGTTGCTACCAAGCTTTAAAAATAAATGTATATCAGTTTGTGCTCAAAAATATTGTTTTGTTGATATTTTCGCCGGAGCCGGTTTGATATGTACCTAGTTAACCTAGTTTGAAAAAAAACGATGACATTCTAGACTATAGTACGTAGTGAGCTCATAAAATAGTAAATAATAGGCACGCTGATTTCCGCACCACCCTCTGAGGTACAGCGTATAGCGCGTTAACTTTTTTTTATGTGGAAGTTTCCCCAGTAGGCATATCATAACCACTTATGTATGTTTATTTTCGTTTTTTGTGAAGCAAGAGTAATGTTTTCTTGTTTTTGTTTGAGAGTGACGACCTGTAACTTTTAACAATTTGAAGAAGGTATTGTTTCTGCTCTTCATCATTGGTTATCAGTTTGTTGTATTCCTCCATCAGTCGTACACCTCTTTCCGCAATGTCATTTACCACTTTGAGTCCATATGCGATATCTCTTGCATTCGCATAACTTTCATCATCATTCCATTCTTCAGCATCTTTTTCAAGAAAAGTGCAAGGCACCTCTAGGATTTCAAAGAATCTTTTGTGTTCGCAGTAACGAAATCCTGCAGTTGTTTCTGCCCAGCTGATTCAGGATTTATTGATGCTCGTTTGCTCGGTTTTGAGTCAACTGGTTTCTGCAGAGCATGCTTCATTTTGTTTTTTGTCTCATGCGAAACAGCTGAATCAAAAAAATGCAAGCGCCACAAGCTCCTCAGAGAGGTACCACAAATGTCTCAAAAACTTATTGAGTGCAGCACTTGCAATTTTGTCATCCTTTTGCTTGTAGAGCTGCAGACTTTGCACAAAATGCAAATCTGAACGGGGGGCGCATGAGGGTATGGGTGCCAGGTACCACGATCTGATGTATATCGCAGCTGAAAAGCAGCAAACATCTCTCAGTCCTTTTTCCTCTCTCTCAGTTAGTTTAAACTGAGATTTAAACATCCAAATTTTAATGCAGTAAATTAGCTTGCCCATCCATCGTGCTCTGTGATAAGCTCCGGGTGCTTTAAAGCTGATTCCTGACTTGGGGGCACTACCGATGAAAATGAGCGTTAGCTCGAGCAATTCCTTGTAGTCATCACGAGGCTGCTGTTCATCAAGCTGAGCTTGAGCAAATTGAATGAGTTCTTCAGCATCTGAGATTTTCTCTGCAATGTTAGGGTCATCTGTTGCTGTTTGGTAATTGTTCTTGTCAATTTCCACCCACTTTGCTTTGAATCTCTTAAACAGTTGTATGTCAGGGCCACTAGAAGATGGCAAGGAGACAGAAACTGCAGCTTCTAACACTATTTCGAAAATATGATGTCGGCAAGCCAGCCACAGCATATCTTTATCCAATCTTTGCTCTAGTAACATACAAGCACCACTCTTAGAACCTGTGTTGGAGGCAGTGGTGTCAAAACACATGCCCTTCACTTGGTCAGATATATTCCACTCCAATACTAACTGATGGACAGCATCTGCAATGTTTTGACCAGTTCCTCTGGCAAGTTTGGGAATACCAAGAAGCTGATCAACTCCTTGGCCGGAAATTAGAACTGGCAGTCGATCAACATTTTCATGACCAGTAATATCTTCCAGTAGTTTGCCGTCCCAATGTATTTGGAGAGGGCAATTTGTTTCCAAATCCTGCTTCAAATTTTCTGCCATTGTCTTGCGGTTCCTTTGTCTTGCTCTCCGTATCGATGAATAGCTAACACTGTATTCTTCAGGGTTTTGCCCAAGAGCATTGATTGTTGGGATCAAGATTTCCGAAGCAGCTCTATCACTTACTTTTGCAGCATCAAGAGATACAAGCATTGAAGAATCCATAAGCTTTGCACTCTTAGACTTTGATCTACTTTGTCTCGAAGTTGATGGCTGCTGAGGGTCAGCAACAAATTCTTCTTCTGATTTTGAACTATCTTCATTCAAACTTGAAGGACTTGAACTTGAGAGCACTGCTGCTTCGAAAACGGCTGTTTCCCTCTTTCTTTTCTTTTCAAGCAATGTTTCCTTTTCTCTAGCAATCTCTTCCATTTGTGAAAAAACTTTATCCACTCCAGACATTTTGCCTTTTCTTCCTTTTTGTCGTTGCAGCATCAAAAACTCACGATCTTCATCTATCTTTATCATGTCAAGAGCACTTGCATGTGCAATGTCAAACAGATCTTGCAAGTCATTTTGCCAGCTCTCTTGTTTTTGAAGTAGTGCAGGTGATTGCTTCTTCTTATTATTTCTGTTCTTCTTTAGTTTCTCCCACTCGTTGAAAAGTTTCTTTACTCTCTCCACGACATGACATTTCAACACTGTTGGGATGCGTGCCTTTTCCCACACATCCATAACATCTCTAGCAGTCAACAAAGCCGCTGTTTTCACCTGTTGCTTTTTATTGATCTTGTAGTTCATAAACAATGCTAATGTTTCCCTTTTAGATGGAAGCTGGGTTTCTTTGAAGGACTCTATAGGATGTCCTATGAGCCAAACAACTGTTTTGTGACGCGTATGCCGCTCCATGAGTGCAACTCAGCAACTGCTATACAACCACTCTCAGCGAAGGCAGCAAAGATACTGAGTCAGTGACGCCGCACTTACACTGACGCGGCCGCCACAGTGACGTCACAGCAAAGAAATGATTCTAGAATGTTCGGCCACGGCGTCTATAGCAATGAAAGGGATGAGAAGGTTTACGGAAAGAGGTTCAGAGTCTGTTATGACTGCTATATGTTGCTGACTACCATTTTTGATGAAATCTGCAAAATAAATAAATGTACAATAAATACAAACTGAAAAATAACAATATACAAAATGTTCAATGGATGGTAGCAACCTCTAAAATGTCTTCAATTGTGCTGAAATTTTGCATGTTCAGTTTTTACACTAAATTAAATAAAATTAGAGGGTGTCTTCAAGTTTTTGAAATGATAAGTTATTTTGCATCACCCTAATATATATATATATATATATATATATATATATATATATATATATAAGAATTGAAATTCCGGATCAGTAGAATTAATTAAAAGTTAACATATAAAAATTAAATTATTAAAAACTAACTGAATCGTGTATCTCGGTATTAAAAAAAGAGGAACGCAATAAAATGCCTTCGGGTGTTATTTTCTTTCAGGCGTTTAAAGGTGTTAGTTACATATAGCTAATGGTCTAGATTACTCTAGGATCTGGCCCAGAGTTCGTATAAATTTCTGGGTGCAGAGGTTTTGACGACTGATCTAGACTAATTTTGGGGGCGGAGAATCCGAATTTTTCTATGTTATCGCACCAAATTGGTGCGAAAGTGGTCAAAATGGCAAAAAATTGGAAAAAATTGCAAAATTTTATGAGTTTTTCGTATTTTTGTCATATTCTTGAGTTGAAAAATTTTTTAAGGGCAATTTTTTGTTTGAGAATCTGTTTTTGTCACATACTGCTGCCTGAACCAAGAAAACTGACAAAAATGTCAAAAAATAACAGCAAAAATAGTAAAAAAAATTAAGTAAATATTGTCAAAAAATCACAAAAATGAATTTTTTTGCTATTTTGGTGCATAAACTAGCTCTAACCAATCTTATCGAACTAAATAGTCAAGAAATTAGATATTAATAGCTCTACTAAAATTTCCTAACACAAAACATGTCTAAATTTCGGGTTACAATGATTAAAAATGGTTGTAAAATACTTGAAAAAATAGCCAAAATATAAAAAATTGTACTAATTTTATATTATTCTTAGGCTTGCTTGTTGTAAAATGCTCGAACTTCTTATAGAATCGATCTATTTGATTTCTTTAGAGTAACTAAGTCATATTTATTGTGTTTCAGGTTTAGTATTGGTAGTAGCTACAAATTGAGGATCCTTGTATTCATTATGTGATTCAACAGATGATAGATCATGGTAAGTAATAATCGAATTGAATATTTAAAACATAAATATAAAGACCAATGTGTTACAAATGAATTTTTATATGTATAAAATAGAACCAGTTTATTATAATTGCAATTGCAAGAAGTCTTAGTATATTTTATTTTTTCAGGATGTATGTTAACTTGTGCCAGAAAAGAAGCATAGCTCAAACCTTGGTAAATGTATCTTGTGCCAGAAGAACAAAAGCCCAAGTGGAGAGAAATATTTGAGCAGTGGAGAAAATGGAATAAAAAATTTGCTTCAGTTGGCTTCTGCGTACCCAAATGATGACAGAAGCAAGCGTTTGAAAGCTCTTACTGAGAGTCAGACTCCTTATATCCAGTATCACAGCACTTCGTGCTATGCAACATATAAAAAGTTCGTTAAACGTAGCCAAAAGTCTAAAAATGCTGAATCTGAACCCTCCGATTCCTCCTGAGGAGAAGCATTAACTCCTCCAGAAAATAGTTCAAGCAAAAGGATTAAAACACAGCATATCAAGGATATGAACGTGTGTGTATTTTGTGGTTCAGCTCGAGTCAAATTGAAAGGTGGAAACATTGACCATGATTTGTTTCGGATATGTACTCCAGGTCGTGCCCAAAAGTTATTGAGTTATGCTCACTTGTTCCAAGACGATGTTTTTACCTGAGTAGCGATGTTGAACGAATACAAAGATGTATTCGCTGCAGATGTATTCTATCATAATAATTGTATAAAGAAGCATTTTGCAGCCTATGATCGCAGAATAGAGACGATTTTGGAAAACAGACAGCAAGAAAATGAAGTTATGGGTTCTACTGACATGGTTCAAGAAGCGTTTAATGATGTAGTCTCAAAAATAGACTTCACAAGCTGTGGATACAGTGTCACCTACTTGAGACAAGAGATCAATAAAAAGCTGAGCCAGGATGAATCTATCAGTAACTATTTGGTTAAGAGCCTGCTTATAGACAAATTTAAGGACACCATTTATTTTACATATCCTAGCAACAAACAAAAATCCCAGATGGTTTATTCTGTCCAGATTGAGAGTGCAAGAATTGTTGAAACTTTGCGGAAATCATCTGTCAAAAACGTTGCTAAGGACCTAAGGAAAGAGTTAAAAACTTAGTTTTGGTTTACGCTCTAGCTATTGTGATCCAAACGATCTTGATCTAGCCTTAAAACGCTTCCAAAATGAACGTCCTCCAATATGGATGGAATTTCTTCAGCACTTGTTTTCCACCCGGAATGTATCAGATAGCAAAAATCAGTTGATGCTGAAGTGTGACACTATCTTCCAGATGTTGTTTTACATCCTTCATAATGGTTTGGAGCCCACCCCATTGCATGTCGGATTTGCTCAAACTATACATAACCTGTCACACTGTCACAGTCTAAAGATCTTATTGAAATTGCAAACAAACGGAGCATTTGTGTAGGATATCAAGAAGTTCGCAAAATAAGTTTTGCACTAGCAAAACGTACAATATCTTTGTGGTTCACATAGAGTTCCAGTTCCTCCAGTATTTGATCAAAACCATCCAATTCAAGCAGCAATGGATAATTTTGACACCATGGAAAATACCTTGTCTGGAATTGGTTCGACTCACGATACGGTGCTAGTTTTATTCCAAAATGCTCCATTAAGCTCTGCACCAACACAACAGCATACTAATAAGATCAGTGAAGCTCCAGAGTCAACCCTCCGGCTTGGCAAGTTACAAAGCGTTCTTCCTTGCCAAGAAATTATCTCGATTGGACCAAGACATGAACGAGGTACAATAAGTCAAGATTTCCAAGTCTCTGAATACAAGGCAAACGATCATTGACTAGAGAGTGTTAATCTCGACCATTTCCTGTGGTTTGTGATGCATGCGATACAAACATAGAACAACCACAATACAGGGCGCTTCAACTAACTCAAATACTGATAATGATGACTTTGTTCCAAGCTTTGTTGCTGTCAAAAGCCCTTTTGTAGGAGATAGCTTGAAGCCTACAACTATTGCGTTCACTCCCATACTGCCATACAAAGCAACTGAATTTGATACCATTTTTACAACAATGATTAACTTTCAGGACGTGCTTAAGCAGCAGAATAAGCCATACGGTGCACTGTGGTGTGATGAAGGAGTTTATGCTATTGCGAAGGAAATTCAGCTCCTGAAGAAAGATCTGTTCAGTAATTTGTTTATCGGATTGGGTGGATTCCATTTTGAGAAGATTGTACTTGCTTGTATTGGATCTTATCTTCATATATCGGGAATTGAATCTGTTTTGGTTGAAAGCGAATGTTTCGGTCCAGAACAGTAAAATCCGTTATGAAATGGCAATCATTATGTGAGAGCCAAGCAAGGATTATCTTTCGTGCACGAAGCAATAACAAGCATTATGTTCGATGGGTTTTTGAGTGTCGATGAACACCGTAACTTATATCAAGATGATGCAACTAAAATTTCAATTATGGTTGCAGAACAAGAGCAATGGGACGACTTTAAGTCTTCGATATATACTCTGTCTCAATCCTTTCAACAATATATAAGGTCTGATAGTAATGAAAAATTTCATTAGTGGTATCATTTTACCAATAGATTGTATGGTTACGTAAAGTCTGATGAGGGACTTTTGGAACCTCAACTAACTGATTACCCAGATAAACCTCAGGATTTGATTGAACCTTGCAGCTGCAAAACCTGTACCAAGAGGTCAAAATGCCCTTGCACTGCGTCATCCATACCATGCTGCTCATTCTGCAAGTGCAATCAAAGAACATGCCAAAATCCTAACGCCTGAATTTCAGCAGGTAACTGAATAAAATTACAGATGAACAAATCTGTACATTGTACTTCTGTTTCATTTTCATGGTGTCGGAAGATGATACCACAAAAGCCATAGTGCTTTTATTTATAAATAATGTTTCAATAAAAGTTTCAAATAAACAAAAAAAAGAACAGAAAAAAAAAACAATGGGGCCTCATCATTAAATGAGGTCGTTCCCACTAAGTTAGCTTTAACTTAGCCCATTGCCGTGGTGCTGCACTGGGAAGATGCACCTGAGTGACGGTAACACTCTTTCTCAATCATATAAGCGGCCTTGACAGTTTTTGTCATTTTTGCCAAACTCTTTGCCACTTTTGAAAGATTTTCAGTCAACTTCATCATCAGAAATAAGACATGATCTTATTATCTCAGTCTTTTACAACATGCAAACCTAAGAGTTTTATAAAATTAGCACTATTTTTTATATTTTGTCTATTTTTTCAAATATTCTACAACCATTTTTAATCACTGTGTTGGTTTACGTCGTCGTCGTCGTCGGCCTAGGCAAGCTACGGCTTGGGACCGTAGCGCATCTATCCGGTATAGGTTAACCTGGATGATGTAGCCATAAGCACTGCCGCTAGTTAAGTGCCAACCAGTGATTATCTCACTAGCCGTATTGAGTCCGTTAGGCGAAACTGCGACAGTACCAAAGGTGGAAAATATAACCTTTGGTTTTCTATTATTTATTTGCAAAATGGACATGGTATTAGATTAAAATAAATATTTGAATATAAATAATTAACTGACAATTGTGATATATAATTAATTATGTTTACATACAATAAAATAATATAGTATACATAAAATTAGTATTAATGTGGTTCACAATTGAATTATAATGGGGTAACTAATTTAAAATGAATTTATAACTATTCCGAAATTCAAGATGGTAAAATTAACATTTAACTTGAAACTAAAATAAGAGTATTCACTACACACTCCCCCACCAGAGAGGAAGTTCAAAGAGTTCCGAACGACACAGATTTCCGCTGAACCTTTTTGGTAGCTACTTGTACCTCACTTAAGGTTGATTCCAAAAACGCAGGCTTAAGACGATCGATAGAAACCTTGTCGACCTTGGAACCGCGCTGGATGAGAAATGATTTGCGCGTACGTCGGAGAACTTCATAGGGTCCGTCATATGGACATTGGAGAGGCCGTTTTGGGACAGGTACACGAACGAAAACGTGGGTGCAAGACTGGAGGGCTGGGGAAACAAAGATGTTCTGTTGGCTAGTCAATCGAGGGGGAACAGGCTGAAGGGACTGCATGTGAGAGGAAAGTGTTTGAGCGAATTCCGTAGGATCACATGACTTATCCCCTGCAGTGAAGTAGCCACCTGGTAGCCGCAGTGTTGTTCCATAGACTAGTTCAGCCGCTGTAGTCTTCAGATCACTCTTAAATGCAGAGCGAATACCAAGCAACACGAGTGGAAGCTTATCCATCCAATGGGAGTCTTCGTGACACATAAGGGATGACTTCAGCTGGCGATGGAAGCGTTCGACGAGGCCGTTAGCTTGCGGATGATACGCACAGGTATGCGCATGTACTGTACCCAACAAGCTGGTAAACTTCTTCCAAAGCGAAGACTCAAATTGGCGACCTTGGTCAGTGATGACTTTTGTCGGCAATCCAAATCTTGATACCCATCCATGAAGAAAGGCTCTTGCAACAGTGTCCGCTTGGATATCAGGAAGTGGGATGGCTTCAGGCCATCTGGAAAAGCGGTCGAGACAGGTGAGCAGATAACGTTGGCCTTGAATCACTGGAAGAGGGCCAACAATGTCTACATGAATTACCTCAAATCGCTGGGATGGGGGCGGAAATGCGTCAAAGGGGACCTGGTGTGCCTTTGGACTTTGGCACGCTGGCAGGCAAGGCACGTTTTGGTCCAATGTTTGACATCCTTCCGCATCGAGGGCCAAACAAAGCGAGAGGTAACCAGGTGTTGCGAAGCACGGATACCAGGATGGGAGGGGTTATGAAGATCCGTGAAGACTGCTTTTCTGTGACATGGAGGGACATAAGGGCGAATAGCAGCTGTTGATACGTCGCAATAGAGGGGCACAGACAATCCTGGCATACTCATTTTCTTGAGGGAAAGTGAGTGAGTGGAGTCTTCTCTGAGCAGGTCTTGTAGTTCCGTATCCTTATCTTGATCCTGTGCAATAGCATTCCACAGTGTAGAGCTGAGGGTAACAGAAGTAATCTCTATTCTTGAAAGTGCATCCGCTGGAGTGTTCAAGACACCTTTGATGTGGCGGATATCTGTGGTAAATTGCGAGATATAATCGAGTTGCCTGATGACTCTGGGAGAGTGGTTACAGCTGTTTTTATTGAAGACAGTGACCAAAGGTTTGTGGTCGGTAAAAACACAAAACTCTCGGCCTTCAAGGAAATGTTGAAAATGCTTCACGTTTAAGTAAATAGCAAGAAGTTCACGTCCGAAAGCACTATAACGCGTTTGGGCTGGCTGCAGCTTTTTCGAGTAAAACGCGATGGGTGCTTGTTGACCGTTAATGGTTTGTTCCAACACTCCACCGATCGCAACATCTGATGCATCGACCGTCAGAGTTAGGGGGGCATCACTGATAGGAAATGACAGAGACAATGCACTATTGATAGCATTTTTGGCATTGTCGAACGCTGTAAACTATCGTTACACCATACCAATTTCGTTACCTTGCGTTTGTGTGTGATCATAGCGTGTAGAGGAGCAAGAACACTGGCACAGTTTTTAATGAACTTGTGGTAATAATTGACCAAACCTAGAAACCGCCGTAACTCACGCTGATTACTTGGCATAGGGTAATTTTTATCACTTCACACTTGTCCTGAAGGGGGTAATTCCGTGCTGCGAAATCGTGTGACCAAGAAATTCCAAGGTTGGCTGTGCAAACACACACTTAGATGCATTAATAGTAACACCGTATTGTTCTAAGCGTTGAAAGAGGAGTGAAAGATGTTCCTTATGTTCCTCTTCCGTTGAGCTGGCCACAAGCAAATCATCGATGTAGGCATAAACAAAGTCTAAGCCTCTGGTGACCTCATCTATAAACCTCTGAAAGGTTTGCGCAGCATTCCGTAGCCCGAACGGCATCTTCAAAAATTCGAATAACCCAAATGGTGTACAAACTGCAGTCTTGGGAATATCCGAAGGCTCTACGGGAATGTGGTGGAAAGCCTTAACGAGATCTATTTTACTGAAGATAGATTTGCCGTGGAGAAGAGAAGTAAAGTCTTGGACATTTGGTACCGGATATCGGTCCGGGATGGTTGTCGAATTCAAAAATCGGTAATCCCCACATGGTCTCCAGTCTCCTGACTTCTTCTGGACCAGGTGTAGGGGAGAGGACCAACTGCTTTTGGAAGGTCTTATTATCCAAGATCCAGCATAAGCTGGAATTCCGATTTGGCAGCTTTCAGTTTGTCCGGGGCAAGACGTCTGGGTTTTGCAAACACAGGGGACCTTTTGTTGTAATGTGATGGTAATGGTGTGCTTAATGGTATCACCCATCTGCATAGGTTGAAGAATTCCTGGATATCGTTGGAAAAGGCACTGGTACATGGAATTAGGGGGAACGAGGGAAAGTGCAGAGTTCGAGGCGTCCGGAAGGGCAACCTGTTTGGCAAGAACAGAAAGCAGTGTGGCCTGGTCGCATAAGCGTCGCTTGTCAAGATCCACCAGGAGTTTGAAATGCTGGAGGAAGTCAGCGCCGATTATGGATGCCGCACTTGAGCACAGATGAAAATCCACTTGAAGGATCGGTGAAGGCCCAAGTTTAGTTCACGCGACTGAGTACCGTACGTGGGTATGCGTGAACCGTTAGCAGCGTATAGAGGCGGAGATTCCGAGTGCTTATGACCAGATTTTTGAGGGAATACACTGACTGACGCTCCGGTATCGACCAAGAAATTGATACCAGAGTTCCTGTCCTTTATGAATAACAGGTTGGCAGTGCGAGTACTAGACGCCATTAGGACTCGCTGCTGGGGTTTTCCGAAGAAAAATTGCAAGGGGAGATGCACTTCCTAGCCTTCTTTCCAAATTTGGCGTGGTAGAAGCAGATCTTCCCGGAACTCGAACTCTCTCCGTAAATCTTGACCGAGAATGGCTTCTTTGCCGTTGATTTTGTAGCAGAGAACAAACGTGATTGAGTTGTTGACTTAACTCTTCCACTTTCAACTCCAGTTCCGATTGTGTGTTCACGTTGTTGACCGGAGCTGTGTCAATCTCCACTACTTTGTCGGCAGTTTCTGCTAGTTTATCAACTGGAGTAGCAGGATCCATAGTGGCCAAGACACGCTGAGCTGATGGAGGAAGTTTCTGCAAGAACAACTGTCTAAAGATGTCCTTATCGAAGGTTTGTGCGCGTTCGCCTAGAGCGCACTGCATAGCCCTCAGCATTTGAGTGGGCCTACGGTCTCCAAGTTCTTCTTTTGAGATTAACTGATGTAGTTTCTCACGCTCGGAGACAGTGGTGCGGCACAGGATGGCAGACTTCAGATCGTTGTACGGGTCCTCACTCGTGGAAGTAGATACGATGACGTCACGGACTTCAGAGATGATGCTCGCTGGTAGAGAGGACAAAACATGATCGTATTTCGTCCTGCTAGCGGTGATCCTTCCCAAGTTGAATTGTGATTCCACTTGGTGGAACCAAATAAATGGATCACCCGGCCAGAAGACGGGGAGCTTTACGCTCAAGTGGGAGATGGCACCAGCGTCGTCAGGCATCTTCTCCTATGCTTGCTGACGTACAAGCAAGACGACAAGTTACCAACGAAGGAGTGGAGGTTGAGACGAGCGCAGGCACAGAGCGCACGGGCAGGGGTGAGGGGCAGAGGGCACGAGCGACATACAGTCTGGTCCTAGTCGCTCGGGTGAAGGGGGTGATGGGCACAAACGACGTTACAGTCTGGTCCTAGTCGCTCGGTGAAGGGGTGATGGCACGAACGACATTACAGTCTAGTCCTAGTCGTTCGGGTGAAGGGGGTGATGGGCACGAACGATATTACAGTCTAGTCCTAGTCGTTCGGGTGGAAGGGGTAATCCAGCTCCGGGGTCACCAATTGTTGGTTTACGTCGTCGTCGTCGTCGGCCTAGGCAAGCTACGGCTTGGGACCGTAGCGCATCTATCCGGTATAGGTTAACCTGGATGATGTAGCCATAAGCACTGCCGCTAGTTAAGTGCCAACCAGTGATTATCTCACTAGCCGTATTGAGTCCGTTAGGCGAAACTGCGACAGTACCAAAGGTGGAAAATATAACCTTTGGTTTTCTATTATTTATTTGCAAAATGGACATGGTATTAGATTAAAATAAATATTTGAATATAAATAATTAACTGACAATTGTGATATATAATTAATTATGTTTACATACAATAAAATAATATAGTATACATAAAATTAGTATTAATGTGGTTCACAATTGAATTATAATGGGGTAACTAATTTAAAATGAATTTATAACTATTCCGAAATTCAAGATGGTAAAATTAACATTTAACTTGAAACTAAAATAAGAGTATTCACTACAACTGTAACCCAAAATTTAGACACTTGTACATGTTTTTGTGTTAGGAAATTTAGTAGAGCTATTAATATATAATTTCTTGATTATTTAGTTCGATAAGATTGGTTAGAGCTAGTTTATGCACCAAAATAGCCAAAACTTTCATTTTTGCGATTTTTTGACAATATTTACTTAATTTTTTACTATTTTTGCTGTTATTTTTTGACATTTTTGTCAGTTTTCTTGGTTCAGGCAGCAGTATGTTACAAACACAGATTCTCAAACAAACAATTGCCCTTAAAAAAAATTTTCAACTCAAGAATATGACAAAAATACGAAAAACTGATAAAATTTTGCCATTTTTGCCAATTTTTTGCCATTTTTACCACTTTCGCACCAATTTGGTGCGATGGCATAGAAAAATTCGGATTCTACGCCCCAAAATTAGTCTAGATCAATCGTCAAAACCTCTGCATCCAGAAATTTATACGAACTCTCGGCCAGATCCTGTACTATAAGGTATCCCTTGTTTAAATTACTGGCGAAAAAGAAAAATTGTTTTTTGTTTGAAGGGTTACTATGATATTAATGACATTTGTGTGTGGTTTCATAACTATTTAAACCGCTTCTTCCAAAGCAAGTTTATTATGTAAATATCTTTCGAAATATTTCATTTAATTTCACATTGTTTTTCATTTTAAAGCACATCTCTAATTAGGTACATAGTACATTAAATTTATGAGTAAATAATCTCATTAACTCTGAAAAGATTAGGTAATTTATGTTTGTACCTGTTGAGTCTGGTTTGTTTGTTTGTTTGTTTGTTTGTTTGTTTGTTTGTTTTGCGTTTGTACAAAGGGTTGACAAAAGTTAATAGACACCTTCAGTTTTTCCATCGTTTTTTATTTGATAATAAAAGTCAATAAATAATAATAGATTTATTGAATCAATATATTTAGAATCGTGCTGCTTTCCCGTTTCCATTACGTAAGGTTGACGTATGTAAGGTATGTTCTGGCATTCCATTGATAAACTTTGCCATTTGTTCTTGAGGACCAGTGGTGTAGTCCGGGGGTAACGCAAGGTAACGGCGTTACCCCACTGGTTTTATTTTACTTTATATTTTTAATATTTTTTGCTGTTTCTACTGAACTTTTTTGTAATACATACTGTTTCTAACTATACGGTATTTCTTTCCTAACCCCCTTCAATTTCAACGTGTTTTTGGGAATGTACATAAAATGTTAAAACGCTGTAGAATTTTATAGAAACGCTATATAAGAAAAATTGTTGTTGCGTTACCCCACTGAAGAAATTACGACTACACCACTGTTGAGGACAATCATCATGGTGTCAATTTACTCTTGTCAACAATCTGTGTATATTGTAGGAATATTATTTTTGTTGTTTTGACCAAACAATTCTTGCAAATAATAAGATACAAAACTCTTTTCAACGCAAAACGAAGGGAGAAAAAGTGAATATGCCAGCAGGAGATTTTTTAAGTGTTTCTCAGCGTGAAAAAGCTTACCCGTATTTAGTCAGGCTTTACACTTGTACAAAATTTCATACTTTTGTGAAGTCGTGAAAAAGTCAGTGAGACTATAAATTTACAAAAATACCACAGCCATCAAAATTTTGAACTTCGCGTCTAAAACCTGTGGGTCAAAAATTGTGAAGTATTTAAAATCTAAGATGCTCATGAGCTTAAAATAAATGTTAAGGTCTCACTGGCTTAGAAATTTCTGTTCAAAATTGTTTGTATGAAATTATTTACAAATTATAATTCGAGCGTGGACCAACCAGATACGGGTAAGCTTTGGTGAAAACGTTGAAAAATAGCTGTGTTAGATATCGATATCCGTTTACTCTCAGCAAAAAATGACTACTTCGCAAGTGTCAATTTTCTTCGTACTGTTTATTCTTGGCTTCCCAAAGAGAAGGAAATTATCTGTACTCTTGTGGTGCCATAGTGATAGTGACAAGCTTAAAGAAAATCTTCAGCAATGGAATTATAACTGGGTTTAACTTCTGTATGCTTATTGACAGCCTACGTTTCCTATCTGCTGAGTTTACCTTATCAATCTATCTTAATTCAAGAAAATGTTCATGAGCTTTGACAGAATGGGGTAGGAAATGTCACTTTTCAATGATCTATTTAGGTCGATGTTGCAAATTTCTACCAGATTTATTTTCCTGCGTTTCTATAAAGGAGGAGGAGGAGGGAATAATTTATAACTAATAACTTTATCTAATTGGGGAACGGGGCCGATGACGAGCCCCCTGCATTTAATATACAGGGTGTTCCAGAAGACTGGACTCATAGGGAAAAAGACATTATATTTTTAAAGTAAAACAAGCTCATTTCTAATGTCAGTTTTACGTATTTCAGGAAAGAAAATGCCCTGATGGCTCAGTATACCAATCAAGAGAAGGTGGAACTGGTATTGCTATATGTTTCCGGAAAAAGCCAGAGGGAGGCATGTTCGTGAAATAACTGACATGCCTCCCTCTGGCTTTTTCGGGAAACATGTAGCAATACTAGTTCCATCTTCTCTTGACTGGTATACTGAGCCATCAGGGCAGTTTCTTTCCCAAAATATGTAAAACTGACATTAGAAATGTTTGGTTCACTTTAAAAATGTATATTTTCCCTATCAGTGCAGACTTCTGGGACACCCTGTATTTTGTTCGACTCAATTCTCCTTTTAAAGTGGATTTTTTTCTCGGTTGGTGGCGCTACCGCCCACCTCAATGCCTTAGTTGGACGAAGAAAGTAAAATGAAACGACGAACTAACCAATCTATATTTACCAATCTCACAATCAGGGCTGTTTCCTGGCATAAACAGACTAAGCGGCTGCTTAGGACCCGCTGCTACTAGGGGCCCCTAGACAGGCTCCCAGGTTCAGTGAGCAAGAATAGGAATATAGCTGAAGTTATTATTAATATTATTGTTATTATTATTATTATTATCCTTATTATCCTTATTATTATTATCCTTATTATTATTATCCTTATTATTATTATTATTGTTACTAGTACAGTTCCCGTCGCTTCGCTGACGGTTAGACAGGCTAAACTACAGAAAAGAACGCAGCCGTGAAAATTTTTTGAGCTTCACATTGTGTCAACATTTCTGAATCTGGTATCTCCCAAAACCTCCTCACCCCCATTCATGCAACTTGGGGGCTAACCCCCTCCCCCATTACCCCCACCCCTCCCCATTACCCCCACCCTTCCCCCATTACTGCCCGAGATAAATTTCACAAACAGACAAACAGAGAGGCTAAACTACAGAAAAGAACACAGTCATGAAAATCTTGAGCTTCACATTTCCGCCCGTAATACAATTTCTGAATTTTTGCTCACACTTTTTTCTCACAATTTCTGAAAGTGTGACGGACGGACGGACGGACGGACGGACAGCTCTCTTATTATAGTATACATTATCGTTGTCGTATAAATTAAAGTTTTTGTATGAGACAAATGTGATAAAATGGAGACAAACGAAACGTTTTGGTCGTTATGTGTAAATAACTATTGTGAGATCTTATTTCTATATTATTTAACTTTATTCTTACTATATGCTTATACTTTCCTAAATGCTTAATTTTCCTAGTATTGTAAAACATTATTTCACTAATTTACTAATTATTAAGAGATTTTGTAACACTTTAAAACCTAGGATTATTTTCGTTATGTTTTCAAGTTTATTAATTCTTTTCTCATCTTTTTCAAATAATGTGAATTTTGTTGGTTAAAACCTAAATGGTCTGATTAATTATTTGAATGTATTTGATTAACGTTACAATTATAACAATTATTATTATTATCATCATCATCATCATCATCATCATCATCATCATCATCATCATCATCATCATCATTATTATCATGATTATTATTATTTAGCAGATTAGTTGTGGTTAAATAGATGTGACTTCGTGCATCTTGGAAAATGAAACGACATTATCCATCAGGAGCTGAAAAACAGAGAAAGAAGAAAATTGAGGAGGAGAAGCTTTCCAGTAGCACAGGTGAGATGTGCCACTTGTATATTCTCATGATTACAGTTCAGGCAACTAGGTTAGGTAGACCATCAAGCTAGGCAAGTGCTCAGGAATCGTGTAGAGTAAGCTAGTCTCTGTAATATTTATAATATTTCGAAATGTGAAATTTAATGGATCACATCACCTCAAATTCTGTTCACACAGATCAATTATCAAACAAGATAAGAAAGAGTATCTCGGCAAAAATTAACAGAATATGTAATGTTATGTTCTTCTCAGGAGCACTACTGAAATATTTGGAAAAGCCATCCTCAGCAAAGCCTGATGAGCATCATGAGCCAACAGCAGGACCATCCTCTATGCAACCTCAAACACCAGTAGAAGTAGAGCCTGATGAACCAACAAGTGGCCCATCTTCTGTTCAGCTTCAAACACCACACAGGCATTTCTACTGAGCAACAAGAACCAAGATCTGCTCCACCGCTTGATCCGTATGACTGGCCAGTTGTCCTGTCAGATGCCTTGAAGACAGATCTGGTGTCTCGAGGACCATTTCAAATCAGTCCAGATTTCACATTCCCTAAAAGAGAGGACGGTAGAAGCGTTCATCACCATTACATGTACAGAACATTAATTAATGGGGAAAAAATAAAGCGAAGCTGGCTGATGTACTCTAGAAGGAATGATGCTCTTTATTGCTTCTGCTGCAAGTTGTTTTCAAGGAAGTCGTACAAACTAATTACGGATGGACTTTCAGACTGGATAAACGTTGGTTCGCTTCTGAAAGGCCATGAAAATAGTTCAGAACATGCAGATAACATGGTAACATGGAAGGATCTGGAACTGCGGCTAAAAACTGGGAGGACCATTGACCAAACTGAAATGTCATTAATGGAGGTAGAGCGAAGACGCTGGCGAGATGTTCTCACACGTCTTATAAGTATAATCCAATCACTGGCAGAGAGAAACCTTGCTTTCAGGGAGTCTTCCTCTACATTGTACAATCGAGACAATGGCAACTTCTTGAAGGAGGTTGAGCTGCTTGCCAAATTTGATCCAGTGATAAAACAACACATCAGCACAGTCGAAAGTGGCCAATATAGTCATTCAAGTTACCTAGGAAACATCATTCAAAATGAGCTCATTGGGTCCATTAGTGGGAAGATCTTGGATGCCATTGTTGCAGAAATAAAACAAGCTAAATATTACTCACTCAGTTTAGACTGCACTCCAGACATAAGCCACCAAGAACAGATGTCGATTATTATCAGAACTGTTAAAATGGGTGAAGTATCAGAAATAAAAGAATACTTCTTGGGCTTTCTTGAGGCTTCAGAAAGTACAGGCCTGGGTTTATCCGTTCTGATTCTGAAGAGACTAGATGAACTGAATATTCACTTTGATGACTGCAGAGGACAGTCATATGACAACGGAGCGAACATGAAGGGCAAGAACAAAGGTGTTCAGGCAAGGTTCTTAGAGAAGAACTGTCGTGCATTCTATGTTCCGTGTGGGGCTCACACTCTGAATCTTGTAGTGGCTGATGCAGCTAAAGCTTCCACAGATGCCATCAGCTTCTTTGGCAACGTACAAAAATTGTACAACCTTTTTGCAGCAGCTACACAGAGATGGACAATCCTAAAGAAGCACGTGAACGTAACACTCAAGTCTTGGAGTGAAACCAGGTGGGAGAGCCGGCTTAAGAGCATTGAGGCTGTGCGATACCAGAGCCACAACATCAGCGGGGCCCTGTTGGAAGTCAGAAACAATGCCACAGATGCCATAGCCAGGACTGAAGCACAAGCACTTGCAGAGGAGGTAGGGTCTTATCGCTTTCAGATTTGCACAGTAGTATGGTATGACATTCTTCATGCATGTGAGCAAACTTCTGCAGTCTCCTACAATGCAGTTTGATGTGGCAGTCAACCTCCTCACAAAAACAAAAGACTCACTCACCAGCTACAGAAACACAGGTTTTGTTGCAGCACAAGTCGTAGCTAGGGATATATGTGAGGAAATGAATGTGGAGGCTGTGCTGAAGGAGAAGAGGCTCAGATCCACAAAAAAGCACTTTGCTTACGAAGCTCCTGACGAACCATTTACAGAAGCCTTAAAGAGGCTGAAAGTCAAATTTTTCAATGTGGTGGTGGATTGTGCCATCGGGTCAATAAATGAGAGATTCAAAACATTAGATGATGTGAGGGACATATTTGGGGTTCTCCTAAACTTCACCACAATGAACAAAGAAGACTTGTCCTGCAAGTGTGAAAAGCTCTCTAAGATACTGAGCTCTGGAGCTGACTCTGACATTGATGGAAGAGAACTGGCCCTCGAAATTAAGAACTTGCCGACTTTACCTTCACACAACATGACTGCATTGGAGCTTCTCTCCTTCATTCATCAGAAGCAACTGGAGGAACTATACCCCAATCTCTGGGTTGCACTAAGAATTGCCTGCACTCTACCTGTGACAGTAGCGTCAGCCGAGAGGACTTCTCTAAGATGAAGCTAATCAAGAACTACCTCAGATCATCAATGGGGCAGGATCGCCTCAGTGGCGTTGGCATCATAAGCATCAACCAGGACGTTGGCAGGGAGATTTCAAATGATGATGTTATTGATGATTTCGCCCAGAAAAAATCTAGGAGGCAAAAATTTTGAAGATACAAACTGTTCTGTATAACTATTAGCTATTACACGATTGTATCGTAGAGTTAGTAATTGTTTGGTAGTTGATAATTGCATTATTGTTTAATACATAGTTCTGTGTCATTTATTCTAAATAATGTATAAGCTAATTTTCAGGAATTTCATGGAGTATTTTTTCTGTTTGTCTTCTGAAAGTACATATTTGTTGTTTTGGACATAAATGTTTCATTAAAATAGTTTCATAATTGTTTTTTATTAGCACAGCCATTTTTTGTATGTGTGCTGAGATGATGTAGTAAGGCGTGAGTTGGTGGATGGAGGGGTGGGGCCTCAAATGAGTATACTGCTTACGGCCCCCTAATGGCTAGAAACAGCCCTGCTCACAATAGTATATGGAAGTAGTTTGCTTAGTTTTATAGCCCGTTTTCTCATTCAGAAGATTTCTGGGTTTGTACATACAGGGTGTTTATGAAGTACCTATTTCAGTGAAAACGTAGCAAAAAGGGTAAAATTCAATAACAATATAATAGAAGGCATACATTTAATGAATACTGGACGCCAGCAGTAAACAACATCACTCATATACAAACAATATATTCGCTCAGTTATAGACTATGCTAGCCCATGCTGGGCACCCATTATCTCAAACACACAAACAAACACCTTACAGACAATATAAAACAACGCACTTCGTATCATTACAGGATGTACTCAAACAACACCAATAGAACACCTGCACACAGAACCAAAAATACTGAAAGTTCGGGAACATTTAGACATGAGGGGAACACAATTCATGGCAGCAGCGACAACTAACTTAGCACGATTCCGATGTGAACATCACCCCAACTTACAGACATATAAACACAGACTAGACAACTCCACAGACGACACCTGCCACCTGTGCCAGGACACACCACAAACAATTGAACACATTATGACAGACTGTACCGCTCTAGCACAACACAGAACACAACACATCACTAGTGCGCTGAACCTCTGGTCCACTCTGGAGAGGGCGATCGGTTACCTGCGTGCCGCCAGCTTCCTCGATCAGGGTGGCTGATCGGCTAACCAACAACAACAAAAACATGAGCACCATCAGTATCTCTACAGAGTTCGAATCTGTCAGCAGCATTGAGGAACACATTTTGGAGCATGACAGGGGTTATTTTTGTAACTGCTGTTACGATAAGACGCACGTAAATTTTGCAGATCTGTAACCCTCGTTTGATAGACGTTTGATTTGATAAAGCCCCATGCAAAGAAATCCAAGGGCGTTAGGTCAGGAGATCGAGCCGCCTAGGGCCTGTTGCCTCATCGTCCGATCCACCAATTTGGAAATCGTTCATTTAAGTACTCCCGAACAATGTTTGCGTAACGACAAGGTGCCCCATCTTGTTGAAAGACGACGGTGTTTAAAATGCCATCTGAATGAAGCTGGGACATTTATGTGTTCGTATCGTAACAGCAGTTACAAAAATAACCCCTGTCATGTTCCAAAATGTGTTCCGCAATGCTGCTGACAGATTCGAACTCTGTAGAGATACTGATGGTGTTCATGTAGAATCATATGCTTGTGTATTCATTAAATGTATGCCTTCTATTGTATTGTTATTGAATTTTACTCTTTTTGCTACGTTTTCATCGAAATAGATAGGGACTTTAAGCTGAACTTAAGTACAGGGTGTTTATATTGTCCTTGAGACTCGGTTTGTCTGTTTGTTTAAAACTACTTTTTGTACTTTTCCATTCAGCATTATCACCCCTCACTACTATCCGTAATCCTATTATACAAGAAATAAGAACACTACCTGTAACTATTATTAATTACAAGCGTAAGGAGAAATAAAAGTTGTCAAATCAACGGACCAGCGCCTTGAAGGTTATTTATTTTTAGCTTTATCAGTTTATATTATAAAACAGTACAATTTATAGTGTTTTAATATGACATGGCATATGTATAACGCCTAACAAATAATTCACAAGCGCCTCTTATCTATGTGAAGATAATTATTAAAAAATAATAAATACTGAGAATTTCTGATAAAGTTTGCACTGAACAGTCATACCAATATGTTTTGATTTAGTTTAGGTAAATTTTGCAAGATTTAGTGAACTCAAATGTAAAAGTAATGAATTCGGTGGAGTATAGATTCCGTACTTATCTGTTATAACATTCTTTTTTTTTAAATAAAATTATTTTATCTACAGGGTGGGCCGTAAGTTTCCATACATAGGAAAAATAAACATTTTTTTATGGACAACCATTTTTATTTATATAATATGCTCTACATGGTTGCCATTGTTTTGAAAACACATTTCAATACGTGTTCCCCACTGTTGATGAACACGCATTAGCACAGTTGACGTTATGCTTGTAATGGCGTTGGTGATACGTTCCTTTAGATGATTTATGTCTCGTATCTTTTCCTGATACACCATGGCCTTCAAGTGCCCCCAAAGATAGAAATCAAGGGGGGTGAGGAGATCTGGGGATCTGGGAGGCCACTCCACAGGACCACGCCGACCAATCCAAGCATCCGGAAACTGCTGCTGCTGATCCAAATACCGACGCACGTGAAGACCATAATGAGGTGGAGCTCCATCTTGCTGGAAGTAAACTGGGAAGTTACCTTCCTCGTTTAGCAGGGATGGGAAAATCTCTTCTTGCAACATGTTAAGATACCTTTCGGCATTAAGATTTCCACTGACAAAAATTGGTCCAATAATTCTGTCACCCCATATCCCGGCCCACACCATCACTTTACCGGCACCTTGCATCTTCGTCGGACTCAGCCAGTTAGGGTTAGCATTACTCCAATAACGTATGTTTTGCCGATTAACCTCTCCATTGACGTAAAAATTTGCTTCATCAGTAAACAAGATCTTACGTCAAACGCATATTCTTAGGGTATCTGAAACATAAAAACAAACGTTTAATTTTTCCTATGTATGGAAACTTACGGCCCACCCTGTACGTAGAACTCCCGTCAGTATAACACAAATTGAAAGAGTATTCGATATACTACCACTTCTTGGGATTAAAAATAATCGAAAAGGTAGGGCCCTTGCCCCTTTGTTGGGGTTAGGTGGTTTTCATAGGGATGGAACCCTCACTTTAGACAGGTTCAGTTTGGTTGACTGACGATGAAAAGTAAATGGAATTAGTTTTGACGCTCATTCCGCTGATATTACAAAACTGAATAGTGAATGGATTTTGACAAGCAGTAGCGGAGGGTAGCGGAGCGATATCTTTTTCATTTCGATTGCCAGCTGTATAGCGATTAATTTTTGGATGCTACTCAAGTGTCATATATATTATATAGGGCCTATATATTTTTTTTCTGTACATGCTCTCTATAATATTACTTAAAGAATTAAAATTCAGGTTTAGTGGGATTAATGAAAAGTTAACTTACTATAAAAACTAGTTGAATCCATCTCGATTTAAAAAAATAAAGAAAGAGAGAATTTAGAGAAACTATAAAATACAACGTTGGTTACATGTAGCTAAGTTGTCCCTAACTTAACTAATCTAACTTACGCTGTTAAGTTAGGTTAGATTAAGTTAAAATTATCGGGACGATAGCTATTGCACACAAGATATTTTAAATGATAGATAAATTGTATTAACGTGGTGAGAGTTGGCTTAGTATGAAACTATTTTCCTGCAATTAGTGATAAAAATGTAATATGCAACGTCTACAGCAGGGTTGCCTAACCTTTTTTGAGCCGTGCATCCCCTGACCAACTCATTTCAGCGCTTGCAATCCCCCCCTCCCCAGTTTCTAGAACCTTCGTGATGTCAAAAAAGAGAGTGCAAAAACGTTCAAAATAAACTTGTAAAAAATTCACCTTTATTGTGGAACCAAATTTCGAGGCCCAACATTTCCGTTTAGGTGAAACTAACACAAAAACGGTAAGCAATGGATAATAGAACAAACAAATCGGAAACGGAAAACAAGAAAAAAAATGTATCCCAGGGACCCCTCAAGCACCCACGGTTCGACAACCCTGGTCTACAGGGAGGAGGAACTCGCACAATGTGACTGAGGTACTGGAACCTTAATTTTTCAGGAATATTCCCGGAAACATTCCAAAGCTAACATCTCTACCTGTGTCACACGTAAAACCTGGTTTGTGTCACTCCAAACCCATTACCTTCATGGAGGATCACAAATAAATTGAAAATTCCTGGTTCTTGGATAGGTGAACTGTGGTTCCGATTGAACCTGCAGCTGCAGTCCTCCCTAAGGTATACCCCCAAACCCCTGCAACGGAGATTTCATTCTAAGGAACGTTAGTCTACTATTCGCTATTAGTTTAGAATTTATTTTTTTTATAAATATTTGAAGTTTGATGATGAACTTTAAGGTAATTCACTGGTACAGAATTTACTGTTAGATCTACTTGCATCTTTAACTCCCTTCTTGCTGTATCTATTTACTGCATTAGAAGGGGACAGTCACCATTACGTACAAAGTACACATTCCGTTTAATTCAAACTCTAGTAGATGTCGTCAGGTCTGCTTCTCTCGTGGGATAGTGAGATATTTACAAGGTTATATCAAAACCAAATTAATTAAAACTCGCTCGCTTCTGAAGGAGGAATTAATGATCTGGATAGATAAGTGGTTAGTGTTCTGTTAAACGTTAACTACATGATCTTACCTCCGTAATAACAACCGGGAAGGTCAAATGACAGAGGGAACCAAAACGTCACATAAAATCCGAGCCAAGGTCGTTAATTATCTGAATGGAGAGGATGATCACTCATCATACAACTGAACAGACCTAAAGTCGCTAAACTTTGCTGATCGTTGTTAGTGAAGTGATATGACAACATTCAGTTAGTGTTCTGGTCTCGCAGACTAGAAACGGCAGGTTTGAGACACCTCTGGGCCGCATGAAACCTCAAAAGTTCTCAACTACTGTCATTTATTCTCGTCCATTAACCGAGTTTATTCGAGACTTTCGAGATTGTGCATCCGTCCATCGTTCATTTAAGCCAGAGCCTGCCATTCAGTGGGTAACACCGTTTTCTGAAAAGCGAAGTGAAGACACTAAGGTCGACTCCGATATTACTGGTAATAATAATAATAATAATAATAATAATAATAATGACTTAACGCAATGATCCGCATTTGTTACCTGAGCATTGTGCCAGTTTCTGGCCCTCCTGGCTGATTATCATCATTATTTATTGTTATTCTCTATATAATTTATTTCGGATGATCGAATCATTTATAGAAGCGAGGGAGATTCGTTTCGGGGCTAATCCATAAATCAGCTTCAGTAAATAACACGTTTTAATAATACAATAATTTTGTATGACGTAACAGAGCCTCTTTATAGCAAATTCGTGTCAGTTGCAACTGTCACACGTCAATTCTAACATTTTTATAAATTTATATATATATATGAAATGAAATGAAAAGGTTTATTGGCAGACTATAGTCCATATGACAAATATTATTAATACAATGACAGTTCATACACTAAGGATAAAAATATATACAATTGATTAGAAATAATACTGCACTGTCGAAGTTAAGTTGAGCTACAGACAGACGTTTTCGTACCAAAAAGTCCATAGCTTAGAGGATAAATGGCAGGACTCATGGATAGCTTGGATGATCGGGTTGGTTGATTTTTTAATTCTTTGCATTAGACTGTGTTGAGCCGTCTTGTTACCTCCGGGAAGCTCAGAACATTGGGGTTTGCCAACATTTGCGAAGCTGAGCATCTCGGGGGTAATTTATGTAAGAGTCTAAAACGACCTGTTTGTACAGCAAATTTAGGGTTCTGCCAGAACCTTTTTTATAATTCACCCAGAGTTGCTGACGTATATATTACTGCAGAAAGTACGAAAGAGTGTCTTTAGCTTCATTTGTACAGAAAACGAAAGTTCTTATGGTCATATTCGCTTTAGCACACAGGCTTCGAGATTGTTTTCTTATATCCGAGTCATCACTCAAGGAGCTGGTAATAGTTTGACCAAATCTTAAACTCTTGTACTTCCTCAATTACTTCACCATTCATTTTAAACCTTATATCAGCTGGCTGATTACAGCTTTTAGGATGAAATTGCATAACCTTAGTTTTTGTCACATTAAAAAGAATATCATGTTCTGCGAATACAATTCGCAGACTTTTAGTAGCCGATCCAAGACCTTTAACAGAGGGACTTATTAAAACCATATCATTGGCATAAACTAAGTATTTTATCCTTGTGTTATCTATACAACATCCTACTGTTGCCTCGTTAAGTGAAGCAATTAATTCGTCAATAACATTAAACAGCATAGGGGAGAGCAAGGAGCCTTGTCTCACCCGACAAAGAGGAGCCAAAACACTCGGATAGTACATTGCCCCACCTAACAGTGAAAGATTGGTGGGAATACCAAAATTTCAATAAATTTAATATGTACATGGGAACCTTCCTGTCTTCTAGTTTTGCAAATAAAATATTGGGTTCACCCTATCATATGCCTTACTTATATCAAGGAAACAGCTATAAATGGTTGAATTACTGTCAATGTATTTAGATATTGTTTCTTTAAGTACATAGATACACAGGTCAGTTGAGTGGGAACCTTTTAAAGCCAAACTGATTAGGAGATGTCCATAGGAAATCATTTAATCGGAGTAACAAGAGTTTTTAGTAGTTTCGAGAAGCAGGAAGCGACAGCAATAGGCCTGTAATTATTGCTGGACAGAATGTCTCCATACTTATTTTTGACCAGGGGCAAGATATATACCCTCATGAACTCTGCAGGGATATAGCTATGAGCAAGCATGGCTGATAGGAGCAATGATATATGCAGACATACTACGTCATTTGCATATTTTAAGTGCTCATTCGATAAGTCATCTACCCCTGACGCAGAACCAGTCTTTAACTCTTAATTAACCTCTTTACTTCAGAAAATGATATCAAAATATTTTCCCTTGTCCCTCCCACAATCGTTTCGCTGCAATCTATCTTAAGATTATCCCTACTCACACTATTAAGAATGTTAGAGTAGTGGTTTTTCCACAGCTTTGCAATTTCATCGTCCCCGACACCCCATCGATTGTCGGAGGGAGGACATTTTGACACCCGTTTGATTCTTAACAAATTTCCAAAATTTTTTATTATCGTTATTTATGCGAGCTTCACAGGCTTTTGATGCTCGAATAGACTCTTCTTCCTGTTTACATCGCCTTATGGCCGCCTTATACTGACCCCGACTTCTACACATATTTATGTATACTGGTCCTAATCTGGGTCTACCATGAAAGCATCACAAATCGTAGGCGTCTTTCGATTCCCTCTTCAGGGGGGCAATAAAATCATTCCATCCAGGAATAACCTTAGTATGATAGTTGTAAGATTTAATCAAGGGGCTTCCTGCTTCTCTTAACAGGGATATTATCTTACTATAATACCTATCTATGAGTTTACAATGAGAATCATTTGAGCAAGGATTATTACAGCCAAGATGCAAAATTTCTAAATTATTAAAGAGGTGACATGTTCTGTCTTTGTATTCTATTCTCTGCTGCATATTAACATTGGACCAATCGACGCGATTATTCTTACCTATTGAGTTCTTGTTAAGTCGTGTTGCGCATAAATTGGTAACGTTAATTAATATTTGTAATGGTCTATGATCAGAAAGAAGGAAATCATGCAAAATATGAACTCTAACAATTCGATCCTTTAGATTATTACTAGTGAGACAATGATCAATCCACCTGGTGGTACCACTCATATCGCTAACGTATGTAAAATTACCACTGGCTATCCCTAATACATCTACATCACTTATACTTAAATTGGCCGACTCGCACATGTTACCCAATTCTACAAAGAATTCCGAGTTCACATGTGCGTTAAAGTCCCCCATTATTATACAGTGAGAATATTTGGGGTTATCTGATAATGACTTAATTTTGTACAGCAAATCAATGTATTCATCTAGATTACTGCCGTTGTTGTATGGTAAATAGCAGTTTACAATTAATATGCAATCATGTTCACTTGTAATTCAATGCCTAACAACCTTACGTTATCGCTTGTTAAAAATCTTATATGTTTTGACAAATTTTTCCTTAATAAGAAAGCAACACCACCAAAAGGCCTACCGTACATTAATTCATCTGACAAGTCTACTGCTGATGACGCATGGTACATAAAGTCATCATGGATGGTAGAGAGGAATTTTAGCTCTTGCTTAGGTAGCCAGTGCTCCTGCAGGAGTATCAAATCTGCACTGTCGCAGATTTTATGAACATCTACAGTTGAATTCCTCACTGACCTTACATTATATGAGACTATTTTCAACAAGTTATCCGCCATGACTGATAGAAAATTTATTATTAGTAAGATTATTATTATTATACACAGTACAACTTTCAGGCATTACCGTTAGGGCGCCTATTATTATATTATTATTATTATTATTATTATTATTTTGCCTGTTATCAAATCTCCTGGAAAAGTGAATAAACTCCTTAACAATAATACCGTCTGGCCATTGACTCATATTATACGGGTTGAAATGCGCATTTACACCTTTAATTATTACTTTAAAAGAGTTATAATACGGAGATTTCGTGTTTAGTTTATTAACTATCACTATACTGTGTTCACCAATGATTTCTTCTATCATGTGTCGAATATCGCTTGCCTCGTTCGAGAGCTGAATTCGCGACACAAATAGGGTGAGATTCTCCATCGGTGGCCTCGCCGCGGAGACCGGTTGAGGAGACCTTTGGGACTGGCGCCTATTAACAGTTACCCACCCGTCCTGCTCCCTCGATCTCCCTGAGGCAGGGTTCGCCTGCCTGGGGGATGGGTGGCACAACCTTTGGGGGATAGGAGGCCCCTCCCTTACTCTGTGGCTTGGTGAGGGTCTGTTAGCGGTGTTTATACCCTGACGGCCGCGCGTGCCTCTCCTTCTTCGGTGGGAGGGGGGGAACTGCGTACCGAGCGAGGCGTAATCGAACACCTCTCCTCTGCAGTGGGAGGCAGGGAGAGGGCAATGATGCCTCGACTCTCGGCATTGGACCGTCCCTGTTCCTCATTGTGAGATCGGGAGCAGGAGTCCTTTCCTGAACGGGAGGGGGGTTGACCGCTACCCCTGCATGCTGCGTTTCCACCCCATCTTCAGGGGGGGAGTTGGAGGCGGGGATTTCGTTTCCCTCGCTGCCCGACACGCTTCTTGGAGATCTGGCTTGCTGAACTACTTCCGAGTAACTAGGCTTTGGGAGGAGCGTCTCTTTCAACGCATCTAACTCTGACCGGAACTGTTCTATCGAAATCGCGTTTTTCTGATTTGACACCACGTGTTGGTGTTTCAGTTCAACTATCGACTTTTGTACCTCATTATACTGTTTGAGGAGCACCGAGACGTTTACGTCACCCATAGAGATTACCGGTATTCTATGGAAGTTAGTAACGTAAAAGGTAATATTATTCTCATTATCCCGGAGGGTCGACACTTTATTTATAATGTCTTTCAGGGTATTCTCGTTTTTAGAATTACCTCTACGAGTTGGGAGGGAAGCACCGAACAGGGTGTTTAATTGTACCCTCGCATGTTCTATTTCTTCTGAATCATAAAAATCATGACAGACAGATACAAGAAGGTCTGACTAATATGATCTACTTTGTCGAATATGAAACATAACAGAGGATTTTCTACAAGATTTACAGCAGACGACCCCATTGTATCTGTAACGGCTTGCGGGGGAGCGTAGCTGGTGGGGGCTGGTTGGGGGTGGCGAGGGGGGGAACGCCGAAAGGGGTCCCACTTTTTCGTCCCTTTAAATCATGCTCTGGATACCAACGGTTCGATGTTCAGGCATCTTTTCACATTAATTATGTAACTGTTTCTATGACACAAAAAGTATACACGCGGAGTCACTGTACGATTATACCGTAATGAAACATACATTTCCCGCGATCACCGTCAAAACTTTTACTATTAAACGGAAATTCGCAGTGTATATGATGGGGGTAGGGCGGGAGAGGGGAACGAGATGGGGATGCTAAAGGAGTGCCCACTCCTTGTCCCTTTAAAACATGTAAGCGTGTAAGTTTGTAAATATATCTAAAGTAATAAAACCTATTTATTTGCTTGGTCTTTCATTTAAGATTTCAGAGCCTTTCCCTGGCCTTTTGAAAATATTTTGAACCGTTTACGTAGTTAAAATTCACTCGTTCATTCGTTTAGTTCGTTCATTCGTTCGTATGCCCGCTATTTCAAGGTCACTGTTTACCTCCCTCCTCATAGGTCCAAGAAGGTATATATATATATATATATATACGAGTATATCTGTGGACACCTCGTAGTAGTAGTTTCGTGCGTTGGTCTCTCTTCACACGAAGGTCAAGCTGGTGGCCCCGCTTCTAGGCCTGGCTTGGTGGAGGAGCGAGTTGTTTCCTTGGGCTCTCCACCACACATAGCCAGGTACACCCGGCTCATCTGGTACCGTCCTGAGCCAGGCATCTACTCTTTTGAAGACTTCAACTTTGACCCCTATCATGTTCCTAAGGTCCTTTGGAAGCTGGTTAAAAAGTCTTGCCACCCTGACAACTAAGCTGTTTTCTTTGTGTTGAGGAGGTCCCTTGTCGGGCCTTTAATTTGGGAACACTACACATTCTGCCTTTCCTATTTTCTAGTGTTGTTTGGGTGGTAACTGGGTTTAGTATGAAGTTTGGTATCAGTTTTCGATCATTTTCCATGTATATATTATGGTGTACCTCTCCCTTCTTCTTTTCAGGGAGTACAGACTTAGTTTACGTAGTCTTTTCCAGTAGTTGAGTTCTTTGTAGCCACCGATCTTGGCTGTGAAATGTCTCTGAATATCTTCTAGTTTATTAATTTCTTCCTTCTTGTATGGGGATGTCAAGACTGAGCAATATGATTAGTGTTTTCATCAGTAAAATCATTACTGTCTTGTCCCTTCTTTTGAACGTTCTTGTTGCCTGTCCCGCAACTCGTTTTTCTTTGTTCATCGCTATCTGATTTTGTCTCTCGAATTTGGCATCATCGGTCATTATAACCCCCAAATCTATCGCTTTCGTGTGGCTGAGGTGGTCAGTCATTTTTCCCAACGAAATTTGCCACATTCTGTTGGAAATAGTCCTGGGTGTACTTGCTCGTAAAAATGATTGACCACCTCGGTCACCGGATTGCATTCCAATGGACTATTGCATATGGAACTCTCTCGCAGAAAAGGTTTATGAAGGTCAAATAGAAAATTTTATTGAGTTGCAATTAGAAGAAAGGATACTTAATTGTTGGGACAAAATAACTTTAACTGAAGTCAGAAAATGTATCATATCGTGGAAGAAAAGGTTAAGATCTGTTTGTGAGTCAGACGACGGGCATATTGACCATCTCTGTCAATAAATAAGATGCGAATAATAAATTTTTTGTTTCATGATAGTTGTTTATTTTAGTGTACCTTATTGTTTCCTTCATTTTCGAAAAAGTATTGCGTGTAGAATTCTGAAAATTTTATGGCAGCTTGGCAATTGGCTGAATTTATATGCATTTTAAATTTGTGATTGTAGAGTGTATGTTTTGGGACAGTGTATAAATCTCGGGACGTTTTTTGGTTGGGGGGGGGGGGGCACCCGATATATATATATATAATTCAGTGCTGGGCACTTGCGCAAACACTTGCGCAAAACGCAAATTGCGCAATTGCGCAAGTGTGATTTCGGTTGCGCACTTGCATTTGCGCCAATTCTTGCGCAAACTTGTGCGCAAACGTGAAAAAAAAACAAATATTAAAAATAGTGGATTTAGCTCATAAACACGTGACTGCCAGACAGGTGACCTCTGAAAACTTTGAGAGGTTTGTGTTCCTGAAGGGCAACATGGACCTGCTCACGATGGAGTTGGAGGAGGACTCTGAGGAGCTTTGAAGTGTTTTTTTTTGTAATATTGTAATTTCTTTTTTTTATTATTATTTATTTAACATTGTAATTTTGTATCTATTCTTTATTGATATATCTATGGATCGTGTGTCTATTAATAAAGTCTTTTGATTTGATTTGATTTACTATAAATTTAATTTTATACAGGGTGTCCCAAAAAAAACCGCACCTATTTTTTTTTTTTTTTGAAAACCCTGTATATATAAATAGTTTGCGTTTGCGCAAGCGCAAGTTTCGAGAAATTTGTGCATTTGTGCTTGCGCAAGGTATGGGTTTGGGTATTTGCGCTTGCGCAAGTGAATTTTCGTTTGCGCTGCCCAGCACTGAATTATTTATATATATATAATTATATATATATATGGGAATGAACTCAGAATGGTCCCCTGAGTTTTTTATGATACACACAGACAGTGCATGGAACAAGGAACTCTTCTGGGATAATTAAATCCACTATAGTCCGAATAAGTAATGGTAAATGACAAATACCATAGTTTTTCTTTTTCATGATGCTAGCCCGACGTGGGCAACGGGTCACTCGCAAAGAGGTCCCATAATTTTATGAGTTCATTCCCATCTTGAAACGGACATGTTATGTGCCTTGAAAAGTGGACGCTCAATTTTGCCAGTTCAGGTTAAGTTTTGGTTTTTGGCTAAAAATATAATAGTTACCCCTTTTTTTTTTCTTTGATGCATTCAATCTGACGTGAAGGCAGCGAGTCTTTTGCTTATATTGAGGTTCTAAATGTAGCATGGCTAGGTGCTTTAAACCCTAGATCCATGTCCCAAAGCTGGATCCTGTCTGCTTTGCAGATAGCTGGTGAGGGAAGCTATATTTATGGGACCTCTTTGCGAGTGACCCGTTGCCCACGTCGGGCTAGCATCATGAAAACGAAAAACTATGGTATTTGTCATTTACCATTACTTATTCGGACTACAGTGGATTTAATTATCCCAGAAGAGTTCCTTGTTCCATGCACTGTCTGTGTGTATCATATATATATATATATATATATATATATATGAAGAGGATTGACAGAAGTAAATACACACCTTCCGTTTTTCCATAGTTTATGATTTGATAAAAGTTAATAAATAATTGAATCAATATATTTAAAATGGTGTTGCTTTCTCTTTTGCATTATATACTGTAAACCTAACACACGTTCTAGCATTCCATTGATGAGCTTTGCCATTTGTTCTTCGGGACAATCATCGTAATGTCAATCCAACGTGTGTGTGTGTTGTTTGCAGTTAAAATGTATATATATGTACGGCATGCGAAGGTGCCCCCTCAGGGCATTGGTTTCTACTCGTATGTAGGAGAATTACGACTTCTGATTAATCGAGGCCCATGGTGTAGTGGATAGCATATCTGACCGGCAATCGAAAGATCCCGGGTTCGATTCCGGGTGGTTACTTCATTTTTCATTTGTTCGTTCTCCCTCCTCATCTTGTGCGGAACGTTCTTCTACCTACACAAGCGTCGTTCTTTATAACATCCCCCTCACCTCAACTTTATGAAATTGACTTCACAATCGATGTAAAACCTTTATTTAGAGCATGTAATTACTTTATTTTCGGAAACCAACCTAACTTAACCTAACCTAGAAAAATGTATACTAGAAAAATGTATTTTTTACTAAAAAAGTGCATAACTTAACATGTTATTACACTATCATTTGCATAATTTAGGTCTTGGGGGTACGGGGGCGGAGCCCCCGTAAAGATCACTCATCACAAAGTGAACCCTATACCGATCAATTTGTGATGCGTGATCTTTACCCCCGAGACCTAAATTATACAAGTGATAATGTAATAACATGTTAAGTTATGCACTTTTTTAGTCTTCATCTAGGGCACATGACGAATCAAGTTCTCAAAGTCGAAACCACACGAACAGCACGTCATAATTCCATCACAAACACGACCAAACTGAGGTATTACCCAAACTGAATCCAATTAGAAAAAAAAAATAGCCAGAACAGAAACCAACCAACTAATTAAGTCGCAGAGTAGCGAAAAAATAGCCCAATCAGAAAAATGTCACGTCAAATGGATATCGTTAATTAAATAATATCTCCATAAATATGATCGACCGAAAATGTTTTTACTTAAAGGAAAGGTTTTATTTATTATTTTCTACGCATTGCAATAATTTTTATTAGAAACTGAGGTGAGGGGGATATTGTATACAATTACCATATAACTTATATATACTCTTATAACTTATGATCTGTATGTGCTCTATGTAAAAAGATGTTTAACTCACCATACTTTCACTTAAACTCTGAATGCATTGATGCTTATATATATATATATATATATATATATATATGACCTTCGCGAAATGAGAAATCATCACGTGGAACCTTTGTAAGGTTGTAAGGTAAGGTATATATATATATATATATAATATATATATATATATATATATGTTAAACACAGACCGTGCATGGAACAAGGAACTCTTCTGGGAAAATTAAATCCACTATAGTCCGAATAAGTAATGGTAAATGACAATACCATAGTTTTTTTCCTTTTTCATGAATTTAGCCCGACGTGGGCAACGGGTCTCTCGCAAAGAGATCCCATAAATATAGCTTCCCTCACCAGCTATCTGCAAAGCAGACAGGATCCAGCTTTGGGACGTGGATCTAGGGTTTAAGCAAGCCTAGACCCCTACACTCAGAACCTCTATATAAGTAAAAGACGCGTTGCATTCACGTCGTGTTGAATAAATCAAAGAAAAAGGGGGTAACTATTGTATTTTTTAGCCAAAAAAAACCAAAACTTAAACCTCAACCGGGACATTGAGCGTCCACTTTTCAAGGCACGAAACACGTCCGTTTAGTATACACAAACTCAGAATGGTTCCCTGAGAACATTATATGTTAAACACAGACCGTGCATGGAACAAGGAACTCTTCTGGGAAAATTAAATCCACTATAGTCCGAATAAGTAATGGTAAATGACAAATACCATAGTTTTTTTCCTTTTTCATGAATTTAGCCCGACGTGGGCAACGGGTCTCTCGCAAAGAGATCCCAACGCGTCTTTTACTTATATAGAGGTTCTGAGTGTGGGTCTAGGCTTGCTTTAAACCCTAGATCCACGTCCCAAAGCTGGATCCTGTCTGCTTTGCAGATAGCTGGTGAGGGAAGCTATATTTATGGGATCTCTTTGCGAGAGACCCGTTGCCCACGTCGGGCTAAATTCATGAAAAGGAAAAAAAACTATGGTATTTGTCATTTACCATTACTTATTCGGACTATAGTGGATTTAATTTTCCCAGAAGAGTTCCTTGTTCCATGCACGGTCTGTGTTTAACATATAATGTTCTCAGGGAACCATTCTGAGTTTGTGTATATATATATATATATATATATATATATATATATATACAGGGTGTCCGAGAATTATCTGTACATTTTTGGCTGTTATTAAAAGTCAACCATGAAGTGTAGAAATTCCAGTGTTATCCCATTTTACAGAGAATCTCATTAAGTTTTTTCTGATACCACGTTTTGACAAGTTTTTTAGAAATGTACGCGGGTGACAGACATTGATGATTTAAAGCAAGAATCACAGCTGCTATTGAGCGAATTGATGTGGATATGCTGCAGCGTACATGGCAACATTTGGAGTATCGATTGGATGTTTTGCGAATCACTAATGATGCACATATCGAATGTTTGTAACAACGTTACTTTTAATAAAGAAACTTTTGAAAATACAGATTCTAAATAATTTTGTTTAAGAATTTTACGTGTGTTATCAAGATTTTATTAAAAGATGAAATTGTACAGATAATGTTCGGACACACTGGAATTTCTAAAAACTTGTCAAAACTTGGTATCAGAAAAAACTTAATGATATTCTCTGTAAAATGGGACAACACTGGAATTTCTACACTTCATGGTTGACTTTTAATAACAGCCAAAAATTGTACAGATAATTCTCGGACACCCTGTATATATAAAATACTTTTCACGTGTTACTTTCGCGAAATAATTTTCATATATATATATATATATATATATATATATATAAAATCAACTCTTAATCAAATTCATAAATAACCTTCACAAACTCTCATATAAACTTTGGTTATTCGCACAAAAGACAAGGTGACATTTTTATCTTTGTAAAATGTGAAAGGAAACTGTTGTTGTTGTTGTTGTTATTCTTCTTATTATTATTATTATTATTATTATGTTTCAAACCTGTGTCCCTCTGTTTATCAAAAGCTTAAATATTTTTCCTGAAAGTGAAAGCACGTTGCAGTAATGCCTTTCGTTCCCATAAAGAAGAATTACGTTAGAAAAAAAAAAGAAAACCCGCCCCCTCACCCCCGAACCCGCGTTAAAAATGGCAGGTTAACGCTTTTCTTTCTGTTTTTATTGAAATTATTTTGAATTTTCACGCTAGTCTGAAAATGACGGGCTATTATATCTTCTTGCTAATTTTTGTCATATATGTAATGTGTGTATGTTTGTATATATGATCAGCGAAGTTAAGCGACGTTGGGTCTGGGTAGTATGATAGTTGGATGGACGACCTGCTTCTGTGTCCAGATGATGTGGCGACCCGTGGTTCGGGTATTCGCATAAAGCTGTCGGTCCTCTCCGTCATGTGACCATAGATGTTGGGAAGGAAGTTAAACAATCCCAAAACAAATGTATACAGAAAAAAATTAAACTGACACAAACATTATTTCGAGTATACAAAAAACAAGTAGTAGTTCAACGAAGAAAAAT
Source organism: Bathynomus jamesi (assembly GCA_023014485.1). NCBI lineage: Eukaryota > Metazoa > Arthropoda > Malacostraca > Isopoda > Cirolanidae > Bathynomus > Bathynomus jamesi. Next base: position 126,758 of record JAJOZX010008312.1, read on the forward strand.
TCCAACTCGCGGTAAATAGTAGCTCCTTAGTTGTTAGTTTTAAGAAAAAAATTGACGCATACAGGAATGAGAGAGACATTTTATGAATTGTGTAAATTGTGTATTGTACTTAAGTTATGTAGGCCACTTTTGTGGCTCTGTAAATAGTTTTATGATAATTAGCTTACTTGAAATTTACATTTTGCAGGATTTAATTATAAAATATAGATTATGACTTGGACAACCTCGATAGGCCCGAGTGGCTTCATGTTTTCAAAATTAAATGTAATCAAAGCCTACTACAGAATCTTGTCATTCAGGTGCCATACAAAATTAATCTATAACTTACTAATACTATTTACTACGTACCAAAGATTTATCTTGTAGGAAGCAGTGGAAAGTTATATTGTCTGGATTTTCTTTTCTCCAGACGTTATTTACCTTGCCTTGTTCTTACCTTGAAGCGCTTCCGCTCAGTGCCTCCGGAGGCGGGGCCACGACGGGGTGCCACCCTTCTTTTCTCTTGCTCCTGCCATATGATTTGGTCCTCTATTGAATTTGTGGGGGCTGGTCTGGCAGAGGAATACCCTGGCACTGTGGGTTGGTCTGGTATTGTTGGCTAAAAACATGTCCAAGTGTTTTTTAAAAATATCTACTGGGACTGCACTTATATCTCTAGACTCTAAGGTACTGAGGCAAGGAGTTAAACAGGCAAGAACCCTGCCTAGAGATACTATTATATTGAAGGGTTTGAATCCTTCTCAGACTGTTTGGTGGGACGTGATATTTTTGACACATTCTGCCAGTTCTGTTAAGGTGGGCACAATTGGTTTAGTATTGGGGGCAACTAAAGCCCTTCTAGAATTTTCCAGGTGTAGATTAGGATGCATCTCTCAACCTTCTCTCTATGGAATAAAGGTCAAAATATCTACTGGGACTGCACTTATATCTCTAAGGTACCGAGGCAAGGAGTTAAACAGGCAAGAACCCTGCCTAGAGATACTATTATATTGAAGGGTTTGAATCCTTCTCAGACTGTTTGTGTGGGAGGTGATATTTTTGACACATTCTGCCAGTTCTTGTTAAGGTGGGCACAATTGGTTCAGTATTGGGGGCAACTAAAAGCCCTTCCAGAATTTTCCAGGTGTAGATTAGGATGTATCTCTCAACCTTCTCTCTATGGAATAAAGGTCAAGGTCTCTGAGCCTATCCCAGTAGTTTAATTTGTTTTTACTCACCTGTTACCCATCAGGTTGTTTAATATACGAGGTAAAGGTTTGGTAAATATGGATATTACGGCCTCCACCCAATTTTGATGCCAAAATACATTTTCCTAGTAGTGTATGATGTGCTTTGTTCAATCTGGCCTTCATTTTATGTGGAAATGAACCAATCAAAAGTTATGAGACTTCAAAGTTTTAACATATTTTGGTTCATTTCCCCATAAAATGAAGGCCAGATTTTAACATTGCACATCAAATACTACTAGAAAAATGCATTCCAGTGTCCAAATTGCTAGAGAACCTACCTAACCTAACCTAACCTAACCTAACCAACCTAACCTAATATTAGGGTTTGGTTAGGTTAGGTTGGTTCTCTAGTAATTTGGATACTGGAATGCATTTTTTAGTAGTATTTGATGTGCAATGTTAAAATCTGGCCTTCATTTTATGGGGAAATGAACCAAAATATGTTAAAACTTTGAAGTCTCATAACTTTTGATTGGTTCATTTCCACATAAAATGAAGGCCAGATTTGAACAAAGCACATCATACACTACTCGGAAAATGTATTTTGGCATCAAAATTGGGTGGAGGCCGTAATATCCATATTTACCAAAGGTTCTTTGTAGGCCCTCAATTTTTTGCAATTTATTCTGTTTGTAGGGAAACCATAATTGAGAGCAGTAGTCAATACGTGGAAGAACAAGTGATTTCCACAGGGTAAGCATGGTCATACTGTCCCTAGTTCTGAATGTCCTCAGTATATATCCTATTAGTTGTTTGCATGATGGTTACTTTGTCAATGTGCCTGTTGAATGTTGCATCTTCAGATAATATAATCCCTAGATCCCTTACATGATCAGTTTGTACAATATCTTTTCCTGTGAGTCTAGTGTAGTTGAATTGTTCTTTCAGGTATTTATTTGGTCCATACTTAATTAGCTCAAATTTGTCTTTATTGAAAGCCATATTATTTGCATCTGCCATGCATATATAGTTTGTAGATCTTTTTGTAGCTCTACACAGTCTTCTTTTTCTGTAATTGGTCTTAATATTCTGGTATCATCTGCGAATGACAGGAGAGAGCTTCCTAGGTTACAGTTTATAGGCTATTGTTTAGCATTATAATGAATAGAATTGGTCCCAGTACTGTACCTTGCGGCACTCCACTAATCACTTCTTTTTCTATAGATCTTGCTCCATTTACAATTGTTTTTGTTTTCTGTCAGAGAGAAAGGCATGGATCTATTTTTCTATTTTTCCACAAATACCAAGTTCTTTTAGTTTATGGAATAATATACCATGGTCAACCTTGTCAAAAGCTTTTGCAAAGTCTAGATAGATGACATCAACATTGTGGTTTTCTCCCAAATATTGTAGGATTGTTTTGCAATGGTCTATAAGTTCAGTAAGGCAGGATCTCTTTTGTCTGAAGCCATGTTGAAAGTCTTCTAAGAGATGTTAATTTTCTATAAAACTGACAATGTGCCTTTTCAGGACTTTCTCAAATATTTTGATAATATGGGAAGTCAAGGATATGGGTTTATAGTTCGTTCTTGGCTTCCTTTCTTTTGCCTCCTTTGTAGATTGGGGTAATATTTCCTTGTTTCATGATTGGTGGTATTCCTCTAGTGAGGATCTCCATAGTATTTTCAAAGGCAGAGATAAAGTATGTTTGCATTTTTTAAGAATCTTGGCTCCAATTCCATCTGGACCAGGGGCTAACTCCCTGGTAGCTCTGTTATTGCCTGTTGTATATCTCTAGTGGTTATTTGTATATCTTCCAATAATAGTCTGTCTTGGTCATTTTCTTCTCTGTCAAAAAATGTTGTAGTTTTTATCGGAGTCGGGAGTCGGTAAAAATGACCGACTCCCGACTCTTTGATTCAATTTCTATATGCCAACAATTTACCAGAATACTACTCTGCCCTAAATAAATATCTTCCTGAACTAATTCTAGATTCACATTTCCGCATTTGATTTGTTGTTCTGGTAAATCTTAGCAAATGAATTTCATATTTCTATTTTCTATTTCAGGATACTAGGTACCATATAAAAATTAGCAATATATTATTAATTTAATTAGCCCCTCTTAGTAATGAGTCATGGGCCTAGTAGAAAATCAGTAGTCTTTCCATATTGTAAGCTAAATGAGGATGAAAGTATTTTTATTTGTCAAGTAGAAAAGGATGGTAAAGAGTGTAATGCAAAAATTAGTGCTTACACTGGGAAACATGCTAATGCTCCAACTAGAGCCTCAAACTTGAAACACCATCTACGAAACAAACATCCCAATATTTATAAGGTTGTAGATCAGCATAAGGAAATCCAGAAACCTACTTCTAGTCAGGCCAGTACCTCTCTTTCAAAAGCAAACAAGTCTCTGTTACAAAATTTTTCCACAGTGAGAGAATTACAATATCAATGACAAAGGAAAATTTTAAAAAATACCTTATAGATTTAGTTGTAAAGAATGGGGTTGCACTTACATTATTTTCTTCCCCAGCTTTCCGTGGATTAAATTGAGAAATGGCGGCAAAACTAGGAGTGTCATTAGAGAGACATGATATTCGAAACATGATTTTAAAGGAAGCAGAAAGCCAGAAAACTTTATTGAAAACAATGCTGCAAGGAAAATTCTTCTTTCTTAAGATGGATGCCTGCACGAGACAAAGAATTAATTATATGGCAATAAATGTTCAGTTCATTGATGATGAAGGAAAACTAGTTATACGTACTCTGGCAGTGAAGGACACTGAAACTCAACATTCAAGTGAATACCTGACCAAGCTAATTGAAACCATCTTGACAGAATATGAAGTCACTAAAGAGCAAATATTATCAATTGTTACTGATAATGCTTCAAATATGACAAGTACAGTACAGAAACTTAATGATGGTGAAGTAAAAGGAGATCTTTTTGAAGACAGTAGTGAAGAAGATACGGATGAAACTGCTGACAAACTTGACAGTGTTGACACTGTAGACAATGATTTTGCTGGATTCTCAAATATCCCCCATATGCGATGTGCAGTCCACACATTGCAACTGGCAATTCGTGATGGGTTTAAAAGAAAGGAATGCTGCTAATGTAGTAGGTAGGTTACGCAACATAGTAGTGGCTGCAAGAACACCTAAACTTGATGCAATATTAAAACGTTGATCCGGAAAGGTGCAGTTATAGATCAAGCTACACATTGGGGGAGTACCTATGAAATGATTAAGCACCTTCTTGAATTGAAGCCATACCTTATCGATATGGCAAACCCAGATGTAACAATGACTGATATCCAGTGGCAGCAGGCAAGTCAACTTGAGGCATTACTTAAGTACCCATATGTGGTTACAAAGAAGTTTCAAGCAGCTGAATTGACACCTGGCACATTTTACAAGGAATGGAAAAATATTAATTATAAACTATCTCAAATTGGTGGCATTGTTGCAGATGGTATAAGAATGTCTATGCAGTGTAGAGAAGAAAATTTACTGAATAATGACGTGCTATTGGCTGCAGTTTATGTAGATCCTATGCACAGGGTACTTTTAACTGAAGAACAGATTGCTAGAGGAAAGTCAGCTCTGTGTGATGTAGCTGTGTGAATGAAAATGTTAAATGAAACAGATGCCGCAAGTAATTCAGAATTTGAAAGCTGCTCTAGTCCTGCCATTATGCAAAGCTCCTGCTCAAACTCTGAAGAAGAAATGGATTTTGAAAAATATTTCGATAATGAAGAAAAATCAAAAAAAGTTAAGCGATGACGTTTGAGTCAGATGATAAACCTATAAAGATAACCCCTTGACCAAATTCAGAGAAGACTTTAATGCAGCTTTAACAAAAAGAGAAATTTGATCGTTCATTAAAACTTGATGTGATGAATGCCATACCAAAGTATTCTGAATTAGTGCAAGATGTAGCCAGAACTGTTACTGCATTGCCACCAACACAAGTCAGCATTGAAAGATTATTTTCAGCTCTTCGGTTAATTAAATCCCACCTACAGGCTAAGTTGAAGGAGGACATAATTGATGCTATACTTTTCTTAAGAACAAATTCTCCTTAGAGAGTTAAATTATTAAGTATGTTTTTTTAGCCTTTTTTTAATATTTAGCTTCAATATTAGCATAGCATATAATATATAATGGAAACAAAATATTCTTTACCAACTTTTTTTTATTTAGCTACGGTACCGTACGCAACATTAAAATTTTAAAATTGTTAACCTAATGAGGTTATAAATATTTTATACGAGATCAATTTCTTTTTCTGTTAATTTTTATTTTTGTGTAATCAACATTAAAATTGTATTAAATTACTAAACTGTATTATTATCGTACCTACTTTATTACATTTATTTATACTTATATATTTGAAAGAGTCGGGAGTCAGAGTCGGTTTTTAAAAATACCGACTCGGGAGTCGGTTGTTTTTGGCCGACTCCCCATCCCTGGTTTTTATTTTCTTTGCTACTACAGGGGTACTCCAGTTTAAAGCATATTGAGATTGTAGAATGTTTGCCATTTCCTGTGGATTAGATGTGAGAGTTAGTCCATCTTTAGCAAGCAATGAGCCAATGCTCGTTTTGATAACTGCTTTGCGTTTAGCATAGCTAAAGAAGAAATTTGCTATTTTCCTTTTGTAGTGCCAATAGCTTTATGTTCATTATCAATATTCTCTCTTATGGTTGACTCCTTTATTTTAAGTTCTAACATCAGTATCTGATTCCAGATGTTACTATGTCTTGTATCACTTAATTGCTTTGTCAGTTGTTTAGATAGCTTTGTTCTCTTTCTCATAAGTGTTCTTTTGTCAGGTGCTTCTTTGCACTATCGTTTTTCTTTGGTGTGTGCTTGTATAATGCTGATGATAGCAGGTATTGTATTCTACTCCAGCATTCTTCTGGTTCTAGGTTTTGTAATTCATCTTCCCAGTTTGTTTCTCCCAGGACAAGATAGAGAAATAAATGAATTAAGGGTAAGAAAACTAGATATCCTAAAAGCAATAGATAAATTAAAAATGGAAAAATCTCCAGGGCCAGATGAAATGCATCCAATAGTCATATAGCACAGGCACTAGAAATTATTCTTAATAAATCATTGATATGTACTGAAATTCCAGAAGATTGGAAGAAAGCAAATGTGGCTCCAATCTTTAAAAAAGGAAATAGAAACTTGGCAAAAAACTACAGACCCATCAGCCTCACCTCCATTATTTGCAAATTACTCGAAAGTATCATTAGAGGTAAAGTTACTGAGTTCCTTGAAGGCTGCAACCTTATAAATGATAGCCAGCATGGCTTTTGAAATGGAAGGTCCTGTCTAACCAACTTGATTGAATTTTATGATGGAGTCCTATTGCATTTGGACAATAAAGAGCCAGTAGATATAGTATACTTAGATTTTGCAAAGGCATTTGATACTGTTCCTCATGCAAGATTGTTGGTAAAAGTTAGAGCCCATGGTATAAGAGGTCATATAGCTGACTGGATAGAAGAATGGCTGAGAACAGAAAACAGAGAGAGCATCTAAATGGAAATAAGTCTACTTGGAGACCCGTATTGAGTGGAGTCCCACAGGGGTCTGTGCTGGGACCTCTGCTTTTTGTTGTCTATATAAATGATCTAGAGAAAGGCCTATCATGTTAAAACCAAAATTTGCTGATGATACAAAATTAGGCCATAATGTTAAGTCAGTAGCAGGAGCAATGGCAATACAAAAAGACTTAGACAGAGTAACAGTCTGGGCAGATAAGTGGGAGATGAGATTTAATGTTGATAAGTGCAAGGTTATGCATATTGGGCCAAAAAATCCAGAATTTGAATACAATATGAATGGAATTTGGATTAAAAATGATAAAGAGAAAGACTTGGGTGTCACTGTGACTAATGAACTTAAACCTTCAAATCACCCAATATTATAAAGCAACTATACATTTCATATGTGAGACCCCTCCTCGAATACTGTATTCAATTTAATAGTCCCTATTTGATATAAGATATTGAAAAACTGGAAAAAGTACAGAAACGAGCAACAAGAATGATCCCAGCTCTAAGACAATTGACATATAAGGAAAGACTGGTGTATCTAAACATTTTCTCATTAAAAAGGAGGAGGTTAAGGGGTGATATGAATTATGATAGAGGTGTATGAAATGATAAAAGGGTTGGATAAGATAGATTTTGATTCTCTCTTCATTAAAGATCACAATAACCAGACTAGAGGTCATAGTATGAAATTATTTAAGTCAAGATGTAGAATAAATTTAAGAAAACATACATAGTTTTACAAATAGAGTAATTAAGTTTTGGAACAGTCTGACAGAAGAAGTGGTGACTTCAGATACACTTGATTCTTTCAAAAGAAGGTTGGATAGTTTGATGTCTGCAAGGGACATCTGGTGATAGTGTTTAAGCCCATTTTTATTGCATGAATGGTACTAGTTTATTTCATATATATTATGTGCATTTAGGCGATAAATTCCACAGCTCAACACAAGTGTTGTGGGATATAGGGAGGTAGCATCTTGGGTTAGGGGATACTCTCTGTCCTTACACACCCCATTTAGAGAGATTCCTCTGCTGAGTGGTGCCCCCCATAGTACTGTGAGGTATTGAAAAACTCATGATCTTCACTTGCCCCACAAACTTTAAATGGGAGACCCAAAATGGGTGCGCACACATTTCTACATTACTGTACAGTCTTTACAGCCACACCTACACTTTTCCTTCTAAGTATATATATTGTAATGTATATGGTTGTAAATTGTGACTTGGTCCGCAATTGATATGGACTGTGACTTATTTTTGGTTGGCAAGGTAATGTAATGAAATTGACTGGATTCTTTGGATCTGATATATTTGCATGTCAGTTATAAATAGATATAGAGTGTAACATATTTGTGGATAGTAGCTATTATGACTTTGATCCTCTGGATCCAGAGATTCTATCTCTAGTTTTAAATTGATAATTAATTAGTTTTGTAAAAATTGGTTGTTGCCAATGTACAGGCAGTTTTTACATAGTGGAGCCACCTCGATGAGCCGAAGTGGCCCCAAGTGTGCCCACTATAAAAATTTCTTATGTTCTTATGACTTGCACAGGTTTAGGTCAGAGTATGGCAAGTCTATTTGGCATGGGTCTTGCTTACATTTGTGGAGAGAGAAGTTTGTGAATATGTGCATGACATTGTGGTTGGAGTGTATAGTTGGTGTTATAACAATGTGGTCAATTGTAGTTGCATTATTTGTCAGCACTAAATCTAGGATATTATTTTTTCTAGTTGGGCAGTGAACATGTTGTACTAGGAGTAGTTTTTCCATAAACTCATCCAGGTGTTTTGATTTGGACCTTTTTATCCCTGATTTCATACCACCATAATGGTTCCAGGTGCAATTTGGGAGATTAAAGTCTCCTGTAATGATTAAGTCTCTTGTCGAGTCTACAATAGCTGGGCATTGCCTGATTTTTTTCCAGAACTTCAGTGAGCTCTAGATGGGAGCTATCTGTGGGGCTATAGATATTCACTAACTAGTCTTCTTTATTTATAATGAGCATGATGATTAGGAGTTCACAGGCTCCATTGGAGTATGCCATGAGCAGTTCACTTTGAATGTTTTCAGGGATGTACATCAGGACACCACCATTTAGACGGTCTTCTCTGTCACATCTATGGGTGGTGTACCCTTTGATTGCAATTTCACTACTCATGATCATGGGGTTCAGGTGTGTTTCTGTGAGGGCTATAACTGTGCTAGTAGTGTTTTCCACTAGGCTCTTTAGGTAAGGTACTTTGTATGGTTTGAGTTTGGGTAAAGGCCCTGGATGTTTAAGTAAATTATTGATACATTTGTGGAGCCATTTGTTTCATCCCCCACATGTAGGGCATTTGTAGGGTTCCCATTGGGGTTCTCATTTGCTTTTGTATGAGGAGCCCAAGTGAGCTCTGAATGTCTTGTATTTGTTTCATGAGGTGGTAAAACCCCAATGGGGTTTCATGGTTGCTTGCTGTACTTTTGTCACCAGTGGGCTTACCTGGACCCACTACATCAGCATAAGATCTGGGTGCAGGAATGGTATTTGATCTTGGGCTTTCTTGCATTCCTTGGGCCAAATAGTGCTGATGGATAGCAGGCTCACTATCCTGGTATTCTCTCCATTGATTTTGATGTGGTTGCAATTGGATTGTTCCCTTCATGTGGGCCAGATTGCAGTTCTCTTTAAAACAACTTCTTTCCCACCATGAGCTCTGGCAAATTTGAGGATGAAGATAGGGACATCTTGCATTGGATCTACATCCAGAAATGCCATTCCCATCGTGTATAAATTTTTTGCAGAGTGGCGGGTGAACAAATGGGCATTCTCTTCTTAAGACCATATTTACACAAGCCCCTCCTGTAATACTTGCATACTGGCTTCTTGTTTTCACTTTTGACTGTTTGGTGACTGTGTGCAGTGGGGTTGTTCACTTTGTTGAAGGTCTTTGTCTATTTCCTGTTCTTGTTATGTCTCTTTTAGTGCCCTTTTTGCTTGCAGTTTCCTTCTCTCTAGGGTCTCATCCTGAGGGTTTCTCACTTTTTCAGCAAGCTCTGCATTGGCAATAATTATGTCCTCCTCCTGTAACTCACCTGCCAGTTCTACTTCAAGCTCTTCAAATTGCCTATCATAGTCATCGCAAATTTGATGAGCACATCCAAAGCCTGAGAATTTTCTTTTTGAATTTTGAAGGATGAGTAGGAAATAAATCTATAGGTAGTTCACTACAACTGTAGTGAATCCATAGTCTGCATTCATCACATCTTAATGCATGTAGGTTGCAGTCTAATGCACATTTTATACATGGGTTTCTGTTTTTGTTTTCTTTCTCTGCCATGTTAACTTGCACACTGGTTTTAGTGTGGAGAACAGTCACCATTGAGTCCATTTTTTGTAGATATTCGTAGATATTGAAATATTTTTTGCAAAAATTTAAGTTTGTTTATTATTGTTTATTATTTATTATAGTTTGTTTATTATAGTTTGTTTATTAATTTTGTTAATTTTTGTTTTGTTATAAATTTGTAAATATACTTTGAGTATACTAAAATCAACAAACTAATTACTTACATTTATTACTTAGATTGTTACTGATTACTTACATTACTTACACTGATTACTTTACATTTACGTTTCATTTGGAAAACAAAAGCCAAAATTAGTAATCAAAATTTGCAGCCATCTCAGGCCAACATCTACCTCACAAAATTACATGGTGCAGAGTGGTCAGAAAAATCATCAATGGGATTTACATTTTGTATACATTTATCATTGAAATGAACCTTTATAATAAGACTCTGTAGGTAGGCTTTGATGTAATGTAAATGTACTGTAACGGAACACTCGCATGATATACAAGTTTATTTACAAGAACTGAATGTTATCACTTTAATTAAAAAAAAAGGTACTTTCCTGTTATCCCAGACCCCAGACTTTTTTGTCAGATTCATACGCCACTTGCCAGATTGTCAAATTTCATTGCCAATTTTTTTTTAAATCTAGCAAGTGGTGTTCGAATCTAACAAAAAGTGTGAGGTCTGGGATAACAGGAAAGTACATATATTTTAAGTAGTTCTTTTTTTTCACACACAATTTAGTTCTCCTTCCAAACACTAGATGGCAGAAATAATTAAAAAAAAAAATGGATCTTTTCCGTTTGGTGGCTAATAGCGAATTTTAATGAAAATCGGTATACTAATGTAGTTTTAGTAACTGATTTCAAAGATAACTTTTTTGGAGAAATGAAAAACAAACATGTTTGAGCACTTTAAATAATTAATGTGTTTTTAATGAAAATATCATGACAACCTAACCAATCATCAAGAGCATACATTGACCTAACTGGGCATTCAGTTGACCTAACCGGGCATTAATTCTTGATTTTTTTCTGCTACTTTTACAGATTTGCCGGGATCCTTCAAAAAATGTATTCTTCATAAAGTTGCACTTTTTACCGTTTGACTGATGCTTTTGGCAATGAAAGAACTGGGTATTTTTATCAAAGGAATACACTTTCCCACACTTAGAGCACTTTTTCATAAATGGTAGCAGTTTGTGACTGGCTAAATTTAACACGATCCTCTGTAACTAGTTTAAGCTAGTTAAAACACACATTAATTATTTAAAGTGCTCTAACATGTTTGTTTTTCATTTCACCAAAAAAAAGAAGTTATTTTTGAAACCAGTGACCAAAACTATATTAGTATACCGATTTTCATTAAAATTTGCTGCTAGCCCCCAAATGGAAAAGACCCAAAAAAGCTAACGCAAAAGTGGGTGCAGTAAAGCAGTTTCGGATTTTGTTCTAAATAATCTTTACTTTCATCATCTGCTTTGTTTATATTAATCAGCTGATCTGATGATGTAAGGGTTCTACAAACAAATAATTTATTTCGATTGTACTAAGAACCTGAAAGTGTTATGTGGGCTGATTATCTAAGACCACTATAGTAAGACTAGGTTAATCGGAAGTGTAGAAAAGAAAATCTTTTATGAATCCTCAAATTTCAGGCGAAGCAGTTCATGTTTTTTGCAGGAAGGTTAAGTAGGAATGAGTCTTATTGGGTGACTTCAGCTAACTTAAGATGGATGCTGATATCTCAAATGAATAGGATGAAAGAAATTTTGTTTGGATGGACGTCCCCTAAGCTAAATGAAATGTGTACAATTATACTAGCCTAATAGGCAATATCCCATTTTGGCATCCCAAATTATTCAACCAACCAAAAATGAACGACACCAACACTTTCAAATTGTTTATTAATTAGGTTAATTCACTGCCTGGTTAGGTTAAATCTTGATATTTTCATTAATTTAAATGAAAATATAACGATAACCTAACCAATCATTAAGGGTGTACAGTTGACCTAACTGGTTGGTTGAATAATTTGGGATGCCAAAATAGGATATTGCTGCCTAATATGGTCAAGTCCAGATTATTTCAAAGTTTCACTGATCAACTTAAAAGTGTTGTCATTTATCCTTTACTTCATTAATGAATTTAATATATATACTCTTTTTAACCTTTCCAGGCAATCTTTAAATCTTTTAAAAAATTTACCCTGTCAAATTATCATAGCATACATCTTACAGGTTAAATACCAGTGTAGACAATGGATACTTATGATTATTCTACAGTCTGTAGACATGTTGAATCAGAGACAGAATCTACAAATTGCCAAATTAAAGGTAGGTCCTAAATAAGGAAAGTATAGGTAAACCCAGTTAAAATGAAGAGATATCTTGGATCAGGAGTGGGAAACCTTTGTGTGGTGGGCAAATTTTGGTAATTATTCATTTTTACACCCAGTCTATTTTTATGATGAGAACAAACTTTTCTGGTCAATTTTGAGGTGTTTTGCATGAATCTGTCATCCATTTCCTGCAAATGTGTAGTTTTTGAGATATCATCATCTTGAAAACTATGCATTTGTACAGGAAATGGATGGCCATTTCGTACAAAACACGTCAAAATTAACCAGAAAAGTTTGCTCTCATCATTTTCATTTAAACTAATGAAAATATCATGACTTCATCTAACCAATCATCAAGGGTGTATAGTTGACCTAACTGGGCATTCAGTTAACCTAATTGGGCATTCAGTTGACCTAACTGGGCATTCAGTTGACCTAACTGGGCATTCAGTTGACCTAACTGGGCATTCAGTTGACCTAACTGGGCATTCAGTTGACCTAACTGGGCATTCAGTTGACCTAACTGGGCATTCAGTTGACCTAACTGGGCATTCAGTTGACCTAACTGGGCATTCAGTTGACCTAACTGGGCATTCAGTTGACCTAACTGGGCATTCAGTTGACCTAACTGGGCATTCAGTTGACCTAACTGGGCATTCAGTTGACCTAACTGGGCATTCGGTTGACCTAACTGGGCATTCGGTTGACCTAACTGGTTAATATTGGTTATTTCACCTAAATATCTTCTGATCTTTTCGTATTAGGCACTCACTCACATTTTGGGCAAGTTAAGGATGAGAGAATAACGCCGTAATTGATAAAAACATCCAATCCTTTGTCTTCATCTAGGGCACATGACGAATCAAGTTCTCAAAGTCAAAATTACACGAATGGCACATCATAATTCTACCACAAACACCACTAAACTGAATCTAATTTTAAAAAAAAATAGCCAGAACAAAACCCAACCAACTAAGTCACAGAGTAGCGAAAAAATAGCCCAATCAGGGAAAATATTTTATGAAAAAAGTACATTATAGCCAAAACAGGAAATATATTTTATTAAAAAAGTACATTTCAACAAATTTGCACAAGATATATATTTTCTTACTCAGTTTTGAATGGCAATTCAATATATTATACTGTTTTAACCACACATGAGCAGGTTAAAAGACAAATATTAACCCTGGACCGCTAATGTCAGGTGATTTCCACCCTCAACATGGCAGTGGGGTGCGCAGTCTTTGTGTTCCCGCGGGGCTAGCAGCGTGGGTGCTTGGGTAGCTTCAGTATACTGCCAGACGTTGCCACCACTCCCATCCCTGGTTTTTTCCACAGAGTAGTGTTTGGGTGAATTCTACCCAACATTAGTGTCTGTGTGTATATATATTACTAGGGTGAATTCCACCCGACTTTAGTGTTTGTGTATTACAAATATGTGCTATAATTGCTTTTATTGTGTTTCAGGTAGTGATTATTGCATTTCAGAGTGACTTGTAAAGTGACAATAACTGAAAAATAATAGAAAATGTCAAGGAAAGTAGTGGGACACCTTTCTCAGGAGGAACTTGATGTGATGATAAACATAGAAAGTAGTGACGAAGATGAGGATGAAATCGAAGCTGAAGTGATGTATGATAGTGACTTTGATAAAGAATATGTACAAGAACCAAGTGATGATGATGATAGTGATGAGCCTAGCACATCACGTTGCCAGAGGAAAAAACCACGATGTCATTCCTCTGCTAGGCCTACCACCAGCCGCATGGCCATCCCAGGACCTGTTGCCTCTACATCTGCTGCCCCTGCTGTGCCTCCTGCTGGTCACAGGGGACGAAGACGGCGCCGTGATGATGATGGTGGTGATGTGTCCCCTATTGTGACCTTCCAAACCAGTACTATAAGCAGTACTTCTGGTTTCTGGTGGAGTTGTTGGCCACAGACACCAGCGGCCAGCAGAACAGCAGCATGAAATATAATGCCTGCTTTTACCCAGGGCCAACACCAGTGGCATCAAATGCTGACACCCCTGAGAAGTGCTTCTCATTACTTTTTGAGGAAGTTGTGACCTGGACAAACATTCGGATAGATGCTGAAGCTGTCAAGTATCGGAGGGGAACAGCTACGCTTCAGAGAACAACAGCAGCAGAGGTGCATGCGATACTGGGGGTTCTTATCTTCAGTGGTTGCCAGAGGGACAACCATCTTTCTACTAAGGAAATGTGGAGCCCTAGTACCAGCGCTGGTATGTACCGTGCTGCTATGTCTGAGGGTCGCTTTATGTTCCTGCTCGCCTGCCTGCGATTTGATGACCCTGACACAAGGCGGGAGAGGCAAGCCACAGACAAATTTGCTCCCATTAGAAAAATATGGGACATATTCATTGCCAACTGTGGTAAATTTTGTGTGCCCAGGGAGAATATAACTGGACGAACAACTGCTCCTTTCATCAGTGCGCACACAGCCAAGCATAGGGCCCACTGGCACCTGAAGTGATCAAATTTTACAACCACACGAAAGATGGTGTTCATACATTCGACCAGATGTGTGCACAGTACTCCTGTGGAAGAAAAACCAAGAGATGGCCACTGTGTGTCTTTTATGGCATGATGAACGCTTGTGTTATAAACTCTTGGATCATTCACTCAGACAATGTTACGAAGAGAGGTGAAGTGAAAAGGAGGAAATACATGCAGGAGTTGGCACTGGCACTCATCAGTCCATGGGCAGAGCAGAGGCTCACTTCTCCACATTTGTCACGTCTGCTGAGGAATGCGATCTGTGCTGTGTTGAACCTCCCTGCCACTGCTGGGGTCACGTCAGGACCAGTGGCTGCAGAAAGTAGTGGTGCCTTGGTGAGGTGTGCAGAGTGCCCTAAAGGTTCAGACAGGAAGACAAGGCACAGGTGTCATTTGTGCCATCGACCAGTGTGCCCTCGCCACTACTACCCTGCCTGTACTGACTGCATGTAATGCATAGGTTGGTTATGAATAAATATCAGTGTTCATTTACAGGGAGATTCATACGTTCAAATAATTGCTTATTGGCAACCGATAATTTTTGGCCTCTCATAAAAATGCCCCCTTGGAATTTGCCTGCAATCCTTATTTATTATAACAGTAATGAATAAATATCAGTTAGTGTTCATTTACAGGGGATTTATACAGTCAAATAATTGCTTATTGCCAATCAATAATTTTTTGCCTCTCAAAAAAATGCCTATTTTTGTCTATCTCCCCTACAGTTCATGGTGATGCAGGGAGGCTGTGCCTTTACCAGAAGAGGCTCACATGTTCAGGGAATATGTCGGTCAACGCAGAAGTCCCTAACTGCAGTAGTAGTTGCTCTCAGGAAATATATGTTAACATTTCTCTTAATTTTCTCTGAGTGGAATTTTTTTTTAGTATCCCCGTGAATACTTTTTAAAGTTTTTTGTCACACTGTATAGGGGGAAATAATAATAGAGTAGTTTATCTTGTCATGTTTTTTTGTATGTTAATACATACATTTTGATTGGAACTATTTTTTTTTATTTTCCAATTTCGGATATAATATACCCAATGTTAATGGTGTAACTGGAACTTAATGGTAGTGTTCCAGGGTTAACCCAAATTTTGACTAAAATACTCTCAACTGGGAAAATTGCAGCTTTAAAAATAGTTTGGGACATAATGAAGATGTAAATACTGTACGACCTGAAATAATCAAACTGTCCATGGGCAGTTAAATTACACTAATTTAATTACACATTATGTCCATGGGCAATTAAATTACACTAATTTAATTACACATTATGCCCATGGGCAATTAAATTACACTAATTTAATTATACATTATGCCCATGGGCAATTAAATTACACTAATTTAATTACACATTATGCCCATGGGCAGCAGGTTCCCCCACCACTATCTTAGATCTAATGAAAGAGATCATTGTGTACATTGGGCCTTGTCAAAGTTAAATTTAGTATATATGGTAGACTAGGTGTAAACTTTTAGGATTAGGTTTATATTTTTTTATGCAAGAAGGAGGGGCCAAGAGTGAAGCCCCACAAAAATGCTCACCCCATATTGTTATATGAAATGTGTAAATAGCTGTTTAATGCGGGTTAGAGAAGTTGCTTTGGTTAATATGTAGCAAATTGCCCCACCTTGACTTTTGGTATGAAAGTTAATTAGGGTGTGTTCTCATGTGATTTCCTCAGAAATGCCACTCATTTGCCCCGCATTTAATTGAAAGTACAAAAAAAATCTTCTTTTTTTTCCCCATTTTATTTTCAAGTAAACACGGGACAAGTGAGTAGCATTTCTGAATAAAGCACATGAAAACACACCCTAATTTAATTAAATTTTGCACCCGTAAAATGTATGTTATTGCTAACCTAACCTACTTAACCTAAATGAAGCGATTACCATTATGGTACTTATGTATTATCGGGACTACCAAACTGTTTATTATGTATTTTTGCTCCCGTCACTTTCATTTAAACTAATGAAAATATCGCAACTTAACCTAACCAATCATCAAGGGTGTACAGTTGACCTAACTTGGCATTCAATTAACCTAACCAGGCATTCAGTTGACCTAACTGGGCATTCAGATTAATTGAATACCCAGTTAGGTCAACTGTATGCCCTTGATGATTGGTTAAGTTGTGATATTTTTGTTAGTTTAAATGAAAATGACGAGAGCAAAAACACACAATAAACAGTTTGGTAGTCCCGATAATACGTAAGTACCCAATTACCATTTATCCATTTGCAACACTTCAACGTAGCCTAGGTCACAACTTTCACAAATCTCACTGCACATGTTTACGTGGCAAAAATTAAAACAGAAAGAACGAACTTGGCCAAGGAGTTTCCATGATGTCATGGTCAGGAAAACAACTTGATTGGTTCTTTAAAATTCGTAATTAGCTGTCATTGGTTCATTAAAGTGTGTCTGTAATTGGTTGTTTTTGAGTGATTAATAGCCTACTATTGGTAAAAAAAGGTGCACTATGATTGGTCATCCACACATTTCCAGAAAAATTGTCTGAGAGCGAGGATGTCTTATGCCCACTGGCAGGTCACAAAACAAAAAAAATGGTTAAAACTTAAAAAATCAATAACTTCGTTAATTTTGAATTCCAAGGGGGAGTCTGGCTTTCAACAAATTTATTCTATTGCTGTATACTACCAAATGCTAACATCAAAAATAATTTTGAATTCCGGGGGATCTGGCTTTCAACAAATTCTATTGCTGTATACTACCAAATGCTAACATCAAAAATTATGAACTCGAAGTGGGGCTATTTGCTGCATATTAACTATTGCTTTTTTCCAAAGGAAAGTCAAGAAATAGTTTGTTAATCTCTTATTAGCTTCCAGAGAATATGGTAGGTGACCATTTGACCAATGTTCCGATTGTACGGGCAAATGTAATGCGTGAAATTCAGCCAGGGCCTAGCTATATTATACAGGCAGTCCCTGACTTATGAATGGGTTACATTCTTGAACCCCATTCATAAGTTAAACTGTTTGTAATTCAGATTAGATGAATTAGACACTGCAAATGTTCATGAATTGCTTCAATCTCATACAGAAGAACTTGTTAATAATGACCTTATTAATTTAGAACAACAGCATGCATTTGAAGAAGAGGACAATTGTAAAGCAGATGAAAATGAACCATCAAAGGAGTTCACTTTAAAAGAATTTGACAAAATGTTTCGCACTCTTGAAACTTTAAAGCAGCATATTATGGATGGTGATCCCAACATTGAACGAAGCAAGCAAGTCTGCCAAAACCTGGAGAAAGATATTAGCTGCTACAGAAAAATGTATGTGGAAAAGAAGAAAACAACACTGGAGGGTGAACCCTTTTTCCCCTTTTTAGTTGTCAGCTCTTTCCCCCTGGCCTCGATTATTATTATTATTTATGTATTAAATTTATTTAATTTTTTATTGAAATACTTGTTATAGATAGGATTTTCATGGTTCTCTCTTTTTCCAGAGGAATAAAGATAATTGTTTGTTAAAACCTGTTAGCAAGGAATAAGAATTAACTATTTGTTTGTAAATATTGTAACAAAAATCTAAAACTAAATTTCTTAAAAAAAAAAAAAAATGACTGTAAAGGAAAGCAATTTATTATTATTATTATGAAAGATTTCCTCTCAAAAATGGCTCTTGCTTGTTAAACCCTGTTAGTGAAAGGCATTAAGTAGTACCTATTTGTTACAACATTTTAGCAAAGCCTTGGTTTATTTGCTTATAAGACCTATCCATGAATATTGTCTATAAAATTTAACATTTGAAGAAAAATAACATTAAAGGTGACCTTTGTCAGAGAGAAGCTTGTGATGTTCAAAAGTGTATAAGCTAATAAATTCCAAGAATTGGCATGTGTGTCAAAACTCAAGTTTTGAGAAAAGTGCCGTGAGAAGTGGGGAAAACAATCTGGTGTTTGTAGAGGTGTTAAAATGGAATCAAATGTTAAAACAAAAGAAAATAAATAATAGAATATTTAACAAAAGGAATAAAGAACTTGTTTGGTAAAGGAAGGAACTAAATTCAAGCTAGATCTGTCTGAGAAACTGAAGACCATTATTAAACCAAAAGAACTATAAATTTTATCAAGAAAAGGATGCCAAAAATATTGAAGCACTAATAGAAGGAAGCTACTCTTGCAAGAACTGTAACAAGTGAGAAACTGTTGGTGGTATGAGCCAGCAGTCGTGGAATCAGAGGTCTGGGTGATGAGCCTGGATCCAACAACCCTTCAAGGTAAGCAGCCTGGTTTTGTGGAGGCCTTAAAATAAAAAATTTCTATATTTTGTCTGATGTGGCTGTTAGGCTAACTGATCCCACCACAACACAGTTCAAACTTCGCTATTGAAGTATTTTTCCAAAAAAATAAATTACGTAATTTTTCCCACCTTTTTTTGGTATATGCATTTGTTTCAAATAAACTTTTGACTAATGAAAACATTATTATTATCCTTTGCAGTCATGTTACAATGAAAAATAGTTTTAAAAATTTAGTACATATTTTGAAAATCTTAGAATCAACTGTTTTTGATTAGTGTGATTTCAATTAGTGCGGCACTTTCCAGGCACGCATTGACTGCACTAATTGAGGGATTGCTGTACATTCACATGAAATTATAGTAAATAGTTGTACCTTCCTGTAATAATGTAATAAATTTTGTATTCTAAAATAAATGTAGTTAATAAAACAAAATAAAGTAACATGGAATGGAAAAAAACTTTCATAACTATAAAAGAATGTTCACATGTCAGATGGAAAAATCCATACTATTTTATGGGAGTTTGTTCGTAACTGGGATGTTTGTATCTTGGGGACTGCCTGTACTAATATTTAGGTCTAATAGGCTCCTGTAGGCTTATGAAGATTGGCCATCATTATTAAGTAACCATATAGTGGCATTCAGTGGCAGCCATATAGGGTGTGCAAGGATTGTGGGGGGCCCCACCAAGCCCTCATCATAAAAAACAATACACAGGCATAGAGCTCCCAATATCTGATCAGGTTACATTCCTGGAAAACTGATTGGATGGTGAATGATTGGAGATCAAAGCAATTTATAACATGTGGTCAGTGGGGATACATTCCAGGGGATCTGGAATGGGGCTCCTAGGAGGTATTTTTTACTAACACAGACACAAAAATGCCTCTGTTGTCCACCCAGTCTTCCATGGCTGCAGGGTGTGCAGGTGCGTTGTCCAACAATAGCAGAAACTTGTTGGCCAGGTTGTTTGCCTCGCAGTATTCTTTGCACTTCTTAGAGAGGTAGCCAACCATGTAGCTGTGGTAACCCACGCCTTGGGGTTTGACTTCCAGATCACTGGAAGGTGCTCCTTGATGTACCCTAGCCCTTGAGTGCCTAGAGAGGTATTTTTTGACAATTTTTTGGTCAGGCAATCAGATAACTGAGAAATTATGATTGGAAATTGATATAAGGGTGTTAATTCATTAAAATTGGATAACTGAATACAGTAATCCCCTGACCTGCATGAGGGTTCTGTTCCTGAAAAAGCTTGTGCAGCACAAAATTGTGTAGGTTGGAACTGTCCCCATAATATAAATGGGGTTAGGAGGATAAAAGTTATTTTTAGATACAGTAACATATATGATGTAGGCATAGGTCCTACTTTGAAATAATTTCATATCCACACCCACCAAGGGGGATTGGGCTCCATCTGTCACTGAAACTACCAGTACTTTTATTTTAGCTGCTAGTAGAGCCAATACCAGCAATTATCCCAATTCTAGCTAAACAATATAGTAAACCCTCATCCAACGCAGGGGTTAGGTTCCTTGAGAACAGTGCATTAGGTAAATCTGCATTGGACAAACTTAATACCTTATGGGATAGATGGGGGATACATGAATGTGGCCATATAAAGTCTCCCATTAATACTTTCCCTACCCATATTGTATATGAAATAAGAACATAATAAAATCATAAACAATGATATTTACATATAATAAATAAAAATATATTAAATGAAAATGGCATGCATCTTTTCTTCACTCTTTCAGATGATGTGTATGGTAGACTCATTCACGTGATACTCATGGCCAAGTGATGTTATGCTCATACCACCATGCCTTATCTAGAATCTTTATTTTTTTGGCTAATGTCATAACCTTACAACTTTTTTCTTTTCACTATCACTTGCAGATGATTTACGTTTTGCTGCCATACTGCTGTCTAAGGGTAATAGCAAAACAATGGCAAAATACACCAAAAACAATCCAACATAACTTCGCTGAACTTAACACGGTAGTGGGACTGAGATGAAGGGTGATGCTGGAGTGTTGAAGAGAGTAGGAGAAAACACTACAGCATGCATTGGCATGCATACAGTACTACTGTATTAAAGCATGTTTGGTGGACTGTGTATAATCAAATTTTATGCTTTCAGCAAATAATTGTTCACATTTATTTTTCCATGTATAAACAAATTCGTGCTGGACAAACACGTGTTGGATGAGGGTTTACTGTATTTCAGCTTTTAAAAGTAGTGAGAAGTGCTAAAAATTCCTGATTATTGTATTTTGTGTAAGACCCAGGGCATTTTGTGAGCTACAAAGGTCTACCTTCATATTTTAGTCTAGTTTCTCTACCAACTCTGATCTTCTCGACAGGGCCTAATATTAAATAAATACCTTGTAATATCTCTGTTTCTGGCTAGTGCTGAGATTCTTACCTCCATACACTACTCTACTGATCCTCTTTAAACCTTATTTTTTAAAACATTTATTTACAGGCACACTCCCAAGTTGGCTTCATGGCTTTGTTTTGTATAATGGTCCAGGACTAACCAAAATAGGAAGTAGTGAATATCTTCATGCTTTTGATTCTTCTGCTATATTGCAAAAGTAAGGTTTTTTTTACTGGAATAGCATAGCTACTAAACTAGACCCATCAGTTTTTCTTAAGGGATGATACATTACTGTACTTCAAATTAAACCAAAACTATGCAGTATATGTGTTTTTTAACATTTTATTAATAGCAGTAAATGGTGTCATATAACCATCCTTTTAAAATAAGTACACTTGGAACATGCAAAAACTGTAGGTAATGGGTCTAGGTACAGTATATTATATATAGTTTTGTTATGAATCTATGTACATATTACTCAGAGAATTTCAGATTTTAAGCTTGGTAAAACCTTGTGCTTAATTTGTTTGTTTTATAAAGTATTCATGCTTCTTAATTCACTGAAACCTAGGCATCTTCTCTGAGACTGAACAAAATTGCCTGACATCAGCAGGGCCATCGAGAGCTGCCCTGGGCCCTGGGGAAGAATTGATATATGGGTCCCCCTGTTTAGTTAGTATTTTATTATGAATGTGTTTTGTGTACATAACAAGCAAACTGATTATATGTCAAAGTCACTTTTCAAAACATACAGTATGAATAAACAACTCAGAGGAAAATGACCATTTTATTTGTTGAATCAATTATATTAATTCTATCACCATACAATTTACAAGTGCAGTACCAGTCCATGCAGGCAAGACAATTGTTTACTGCAAGATTTTCATAATCAGAAGTGTACTTTCTTTGCCTTCTCTCTAGCAAAGTGGTAAATGATTCTGACAAAATTTAAAGTATGGGCTAACTGGTTTTCAATTACAATGGTTCCCAGATATCTCAGTTGGTCTTGGGCATTGGTGGACTGCAGATATTTTATCTGTTTCAGTTTGACTATGATAATGTCTATAAAATGTATGTTCATTAATTATATTTCCTCTGTTATTTGATCAATTGCTTTATTAATATTTTTAGATTTTATCCCCCTCTTTCCCGGGCTTAAGGGATTTATCCTAGCTTCCCTGCCCTCTTGGTGGCCCTGGACATCAGCCAGAATAAATTCAGTAGAGGAGATACTATGCATGAAGGAGCTATAAAAACACACACCTGCTTTGCACTATAGGCAGTAAATAATGTAATAGGAGCAGTGATGGGCACTCTACATTAAATTGGGCAGTGTTACCATTACTTGTTACACGTCAAAAATGTACTTGGCATTACTGTTACATAGTTACTTTTGAAAATCCTTAAAGCATTACCATTACTCAATACATGTAATAATGTTACAAGTAACTAGTTACATTTGATATTTCACTGCCTGGCATTCACACTGCTACTGAATATTTTATTGGCCCCTATGGGTTGGCAACATGGTAATCGGTGTTGCCACTAGTCAGTGCAAGCATGCATATGGAACTAATTCAGTAGTTGTTAAAAATAAAATTTGTTAAACAGTAAATGAGTGTCAGTTATTGTCATTGATATGGTAGTGACTTTGTTATAATTTATGGTACATATAAACAGAACATCGATCACAAACACAATAGGATAATAAGAGAATATGAAGCTCAACATTATTTATGATTATGAAGCCGAACATGTCAGCACAAAGCACTATAGTATTATTACATCTTTACAGTTGGGCATTGGGTGTACGTGGCGAAGATACACGTTTTGATTTAAAAATTCTTACTATTTTCCTTACAGCAGTTTCAAGCGAGTTAGTTAAATTTTGATTGAAAGTTTTTTTCATAATTTCCGTGTGTACCAATTTTTTCTTGGGTTTATAAGCTTTATACATGTAATGAGTAACGAAAAAATCCATTACATTGATGATAAATTTGCAAAGCATTACTGTTACATTGCTACATTTGAAAATCTTTCAGCCATTACCATTACTCTTTACATAACATCATTACATGTAACACATTACTGCCCATCTTTGAATAGGAGCAAGTGGAACCTAGCATTTCTTTATGCAAGTTAACAGGTTCTTAATTGTAGGTGTGGACCTTTTATACATATTTACTATGCTGTCACTTGTAAATGCTCTTCAACTCTTAATTTAATCTTGAAAGCTTACTTAAGGAAACTTTTGTTTTTTCCTAAAGGTTTAATATTGAAAATGGAAATATTTCTTACATGTCAAAATTTGTACAGTCTGAAACATATAAGAAAAATAAAAAAGCTAATGGCATCACCATTGGAGAGTTTGGAACTCCTGGACCATCAAATAAAGGAGTATTTTCTAGGTAAATATATCATTATAGCTACTTATTTCATTTCTTGCTATAGAAGTCATACTGTACTATGATGTTATTGTATTGTACTATAATACTATAAATTTTGACTTTATATGCCCTAAACTATATCTATGATATTAGTAGGTAACTAGTTATTTAATTTCTTTTTAATCTGTAATATGTATGTACCAATGTGGTAGGGCTGGGACTGGACCAGATTATCAGAGTATAATCCACCAAATTGGCCCTTCCAGGCTGGATTTTTTTACCAATTCCAGCAATCTAGTATTATTTGGTGAGTGAATTACCTACAGCATTAACAGTGATCTGAAACACTTATGACTGTATCAATGAACTTAAAGTACCATACCTTGTGTAAAATGCATGCAAGTGAATCTCTGAATTCTCTGTAAAAGTAGTTTATTAATTATACCCATCTATACTTTGTGGCTTTTGTCTAGCTACATGAACTTTTATATTAAAAAGTTATATATACAAGGTGTTTCACAACCAGTCTGCCATACTTTGAGGGGTCATATCAAGTAAAAAAGTTAATACAACATCGATGATATTTCCAACTGTTGCAGAGCTATAGATGTTTTAAGTTGCATGGAAAAAATAAATGAGAGTATTAATCTGATGTATTTATTGCTACATTTTATGAGATACACCTTATAAATGTTCAAAATATCCACCTTGGTTTTCAATGTACAGCTTTGCTCATTCCAAACAAGAGTCCACTGCCCATTGAATCATTTTGGGTTCTTCTCATATGCAAGCAGCAGCACCCATAATCCAATGCAAGAGTTCCTCTCTCATTTGTACTTTGGTCTTGTAAGACCATCTCTTTCATAAGGCCCTATAAGAAATCTAATGGGGTTGTGTCCAGAGATATCGGGGGACCAATCCAATGATTCCTGTACCGCTGATTCAAATAATCTGTAACATGACCACCAAAATGTGGTGGTGCCCCAAGTGCATGTCCTCCATCAAAAGCAGCAATTTGTTCATCAGGAAGTTCAGATAAATATCAGCAGTTAATCATTGTTCCAAAATGAATGGTCCAATCAGCTGATCCACCGCACCAAACATTCATTGAGAATCGATGTTGAAAGTTTCCTTCAACGATACCAAGGGGATTATTGGTGGACCACAAGTGGGAATTTTGTCTGTTGTTAATTTCATCCTGAATGAATTGTGCTTCATCACTAAACAGTATGTGATTAAGAATTTGGCAGTGCATAACCATCCACTGGCAAAATTGAACATGTTTATTGTAATCATCTGGTTGAAGAGCTTGCACATGTTGCAAATGATAGGGATACAAACCTTCATCATATATTGTTCTGTTCGCCATACACATGATGTGGATTCACCAATTCGTCTAGAAATCCTTTGAACACTGGTAGTTGGGCTACATTGTACTAGGTCCAGTATGTGCTCCTCCACAGCAATGGGCCATCATGCTACATGTTCTTGGTTACATGGAACAATTGTCCCCGCTATTCACTATTTGGTGGTTTGGAAAACATCTTCAATATTCCTCAACTGCTGCTCTGCTGTTACCATCTCAGAATCCATAAATGAAATGGATATCAACATAGCCAGACTCTGTATTCATTCGTCAGCCAGACTCTGTATTCATTCGTCAGCCAGACTCTGTATTCATTCGTCAGCCAGACTCTGTATTCATTCGTCAGCCAGACTCTGTATTCATTCATCAGCCAGACTCTGTATTCATTCGTCAGCCAGACTCTGTATTCATTCGTCAGCCAGACTCTGTATTCATTCGTCAGCCAGACTCTGTATTCATTCGTCAGCCAGACTCTGTATTCATTCGTCAGCCAGACTCTGTATTCATTCGTCAGCCAGACTCTGTATTCATTCGTCAGCCAGACTCTGTATTCATTCGTCAGCCAGACTCTGTATTCATTCGTCAGCCAGACTCTGTATTCATTCGTCAGCCAGACTCTGTATTCATTCGTCAGCCAGACTCTGTATTCATTCGTCAGCCAGACTCTGTATTCATTCGTCAGCCAGACTCTGTATTCATTCGTCAGCCAGACTCTGTATTCATTCGTCAGCCAGACTCTGTATTCATTCGTCAGCCAGACTCTGTACTGAACGGACGCATTTCCTGAGCTCTGATATTGCTTCTACTTTTGCATATTGCTAATAACTTTACTTTTAGAAAGTTTTGAATTTTATATACTTGTGTTTAATATTCAATTACTTAACTATAACAATTTGAATATAGTGGTTTTTAGCGATTTAGAAGTTTTCATAGCATGCTGGCTTAATTTAACTTATACTTGTGATGGTTATAAACTAATTTAACTTGCACAATGCCATCACAGAAAGTGTCATGTGTGAGGTGTGGGGTAAACTGGTGGTATATGGATTTTAAAGATTATAACAGCAGTCCTATGGCAATTACCAAGAGATCAGTTTGTTTCTTTTGCGATCTAAGGGAGGAAATAGTTGACATAAAATGCAGTGTACATGAGGTAATGGAAAGACTTGCAATGCTTGATGAGGGCAGGGGTAGGGCTGCAGTTGATGAAAGCCGAACCAATACTAACGTTGAAGATGTTACTAATTTGAAGGGTGAGGTGCGTAACCTAGTTTCTAGTTTAAGTAGCTTATCAGGAAGGTTGGATAGAGTTGAGGAAGGGGTTAAGGTTGGTCCGAGATTAGTAGATGGGAGGGATTTAGAGAAGCTAAGGGTGGAGTTAGGGCGCATACGTTAGGTGATTAGGAACCCCCCCCCTCCCCCCTGTTGAGGTTTCGAACCTTTTTGCCCATTTGGAAAGGGATGTGAATGAGGGGGAAACTATTTTAATTGGGGACTCTTTAGTGTGCCATATGAACATAGAGTTCATTGAATGGCATCCAACCAAGAGGAGGAAGGTCTGTCTCCCAGGGGCCAGGGTTGACAGAGTTAGAGACGAAGTGGATAGGATTGACATTGCTTCCCGTCACTCGATGTTGGTGATGATGGTAGGGGGCAATGACTCGTATAGGCCTGATACGAGAGTGCCTGACCTTTTGGAGAGATATAAGGGGTTAATTAGGTCACTAAAGGCAAGGTCAGATAGGTCTTTAGTTCTAGGTATTACCCCTAAGCGTGGTTTGGGTCTTAGGATTACGTCTAAAACGATATTTTTTAATACTAAATTAGAAGAGATTTGTGCTGAGGAAAATGTACCCTTCGTAAAGCTGTGGTCCAAATTCAGTGATCCTAGCCTTTTTATAAAAGATGGGGGTGCATTTTAATGAAATAAGTAATGCTAGGGTAGGTAGGTTAATTGATGAAAACATACGAAAGCTGTATAGGTCGACGCCTTCTTTAAATGTTGTGGGTCTGGGGAATGTGGGCCTGATGTGAAAAATAGTTTAAAATGCCCGCCCGTGGTAAAAAATAACTTGAATGTCTTTTATTGTAACGCGCGTAGTATTAGAAATAAATTAAACGAATTTAAGGTGATAATTTATTCCAGTAACTATGATATAGTTGCTATCACTGAAACGTGGTTAAATACCATGACTCTGGACTTGTTGGGAGAATTTGATATACTGGGTTTTAAACTCTTTACTAATGATAGGTTACATAGGATTGGTGGTGGTGTTTTGCTGTACATTCGTAATCCCCTTAGGGCTATTGAGGTTAAGATAGATTTTCCAGTAGCAATTAATGTGATATGCATTGAAGTTAGGACATGTAGTATTAGTTTTAATTTTGTTGTTGTTTATAGACCTCCTGTTCAACCCCTCGATACTGATACTAGATTTTACTCACTTCTTGGTAACTTTATTGACAATCGGAATAGTATAATTGTCAGAGACTTTAACTGCCCTAATATTAATTATGATATTTTTACTGGTAATGAGGAGGGTTTGAGATTGATTCAGTTCATGTAAGATAATTTTTTACGACAGATGGTTACTGAACCAATGCGCGGTGACAATATTTTAGATTTGGTGATGACGAATGGCGAAAATATAGTCAAAGGTTTAGAAGTAGGCGAGAGTTTAGGATGTAGTGATCATCAAATTCTTAGGTTTAAGTTATTGATAGAAAACACTAAGGATAGTAACGTAATAGAAGTCCCTGATTTTCGTAGGGCCAATTTTGATAGTTTTGCAGATAGGATGAGAGTAGTGGACTGGTATAACTTATTTATGGGTAATGACACAAATTTGCATTGGGAGGTGTTTAAAGAAAGTTTTATGAATATTGAAAGGGAGTTTATTCCTCATAGGCCCAAGCGTGCTAGAAATCATGGTAGGCCTAAGTGGTGGACTAGGGAAATAGGCAAGTTCATAAACAAGCATAACAGAGCATATAGACTTAATAAGCGCAATGGGCTGGCAGCTAACTTTAATAGATATATTGAGCTTACACATCAGGTTAAAAGGTCAGTTAGGAATGCTAAGCTTTATTTAGAGATACTTATAGCTGGGGATAGTAAACATAATCCAAAAAGGTTTTTTGAATATGTCAATAATCGTAAGCCGATAAAAGATAACATAGGCCCTCTAGTGGATGTTAATGGTGCTTTGGCTTCTGATGCTCAGGCGATGGTGGGTATTTTCAATAACTTTTTTGCGACAGTTTTTACTGTAGAACACACAAATAATGTCCCTGACATGGACAATATCATTCCATTTAGTAATGAGACTATTTTGGATGAAATAACTGTTTACGAGGGTGAGATTGCGCATTATATCAATAGGCTAAAAGTTAGCAAGGCTCCAGTCCCTGACGCTTTTTATCCCAGACATTTGAAAGATGTTATCGTAGGCCCCTTAATGAAGATTTTTAATCATTCACTCAAAACGGGGATTATTCCTGAAGACTTCAAATTAGTTAACGTCACTTGTATTTTTAAAAAAGGTGACTGCACAGTAGCTAGCAATTATAGGCCCATTAGCTTAACGTCAATTGTCAGTAAACTTTTGGAATCTATAGTTAGGAATCATATCATCGATCACTTAGAAAGTAGAGATTTGATTAATAGTAGTCAGTATGGGTTTCAATGCCATAGATCTTGTTTAACTAATTTGTTAGAATTTTATAACGAAATAGTGCATGAATATGATAGGCATAGAGTGGCTGACGTTATTTATTTAGATTTTAAAAAGGTGTTTGATACAGTTCTGCATAGAAGATTAATTGCGAAGGTTAAAGCGCACGGTATATGTGGTCAGGTTGCTAACTGGTTAGAGGAATGGCTTCGTGCTAGGAGACAGAGGGTCATTGTTAATGGTAGTGAATTGGGATGGTTGGATATAGGTAGCAGTGTCTCACAGGGTTCAGTGTTAGGCCCATTGCTATTCATAATTTACATTAATGACATAGATGTAGGATTGACTAGTAATGTGTCAAAATTTGCGGATGATACTAAAATAGGCGGTAAGGTTGTTAACAAGGACGATAGAAATAGGCTCCAAGACAATGTAAATAGGATTATGGAGTGGATGGATAAGTAGCAGATGCAATTTAACGTAGACAAATGTAAAGTTTTGCATATAGGTTCTCATAACAAATTACACATACACGATGGATGATAGAGAGTTAGCGAGCATTGACGAGGAAGTAGATTTAGGCATACACATATCTAAGGATTTAAAAGTTAGGAACCAGTGCCTGGAGTCTTGCGCAAAAGCTAATAGGATGTTAGGCTTCATAGCACGTAATTTCGAATTTAAATTGAAGAATATTATATTGCCCCTTTACAAGTCCCTAGTCAGGCCTCATTTAGAATATGCCATTCAGTTTTGGTGCCTGTATTTGCGCGAGGATATTGATAGGTTAGAAAGGGTTCAGTGTCGTGCCACAAAGCTAATTCCGTCATTGCAGAACAAGCCTTATGAATATAGAATTAAAGAGTTAGACTTGCATTCACTCAAAACTAGGAGATTAAGGGGGAGCTTATTGAAGTTTTCAAAATCATTAATAGCATCGATAATGTAAATTTTGACAAACTTCACTTTCGACAATAGCAATACTCATAATAACAGATTTAAGTTGTGTGGCAGATGTTTCATTACTAACATCGCTAGAAACTTCTTTACATTTAAAGTAATTGGGGAGTCTTTCTTTCTCTTTTTCTGAATGAATGTTAACCCACGAATGATAGGTTTTGCTACTTACTTAACCCCTTATTCTCCTCTTTTAACCCCCTCCTCTTTCCTTTCTCTCGGGCTAACCTTAGTCACTAGCGTAGCTATAGGGGGGTGGAGGGGGCAGTCCGCCCCGGGTGGCACTTTTTGAGGGGTGGCACTTTTGGTCTACTGCAATGAAAAAAAGGTTTTTTTTTATGTCGAGACAATAGAAGGATACAAGACGCCAGACAATTTTATTTTTCCACGAAAACACTGCTTACTTCGTTAATTTCCGACAATGGTAAGGATTGTGTTCCTTTGAAGATGGCCTTATTGACCATCATACCTATTTAAATGCTTAGTTGTGCTTAATAATGGCATTGGTATAAATGCATTTATTTCATTAAAAAGGGAAAAACCCATAAAGTTCTGTAAATACGTTATAATCTATAAATATATGTTTAATATTTATAAATAATCAATATCAAAACTAATATGCTGGTATTAGTTGTAAAGTATAATCTTGGTAACTCAGTTCCAAATATTGTAATCAGGGGTGCAGTGCTGCCGGAGCTCACCGGAGCGCCACTCCGGCACCTCTGCAAGAGGAAGTTTGGAGGAATTACCATAACAAGCAACAAAAAAATTGTCTCCATTAATTATCAACAGTTTAGTGAGTGAGTGCAAACACGAAATACTTAGTCATCGTGTGGCATATATAGAAACAGGATAGGAAATGGCAGGCTTTTGTCAGGCCCACCAGAGCTCCGGCACCTATAAAATTGGCACTGCACCCCTGATTGTAATACTGCTGCAGATTTTTCTCACAATTGCTGTTAGTGTTGCTAGCTGTGAGAGGAGTTTTTCTAAACTAAAACTGATAAAGAATTACCTAAGATCTACTATGAGCACCTTGCGGTTGAGAAATCTTGCCATACTGTCTATAGAACAACAATTGACAGACGAAATAGACTTCGACAATGTCATCAAAGATTTTGCTAACAGAAAAGCAAGAAAAATAACTGTGTAGAATGTTGTAGTTAATTTTTTCACTTCAGAAGTAAACATGTTGTCCTAATATTTTTCACAGGTTTTTTTCTATACGTCATTTTCACTTTTTGTTTAAGTACGTTTGTTATGTGTATTGTGTTGTGTTTCAGGGGGGTGGCAAACTCAAGGACCGCCCCGGGTGGCACAAACTCTAGCTACGCCACTGCTTAGAGTGGATCTTAGGGTCTTTGTTAGCCTTAGCTTCTGTAGATCTGTAGATATTCAGCAGGTGTGAACCATTGTTTTATTTTGATTGTTCACCTTAGTACAGCACAGTGTCTCGTACCACAGATCAGAACCAACTGAAAGAAAAACTGAGAATTAGTAATGGTAATTTTGTTAACCGAAACTACCATCAGTGCTGCCATCTATTGAATTACATACAAGTAGGGATTTTTTGTTTGCATATCTTAAAATGTCTGTAGCTCCGCAATAGTTGGAAATAGCACCTATGTTATATTAACTTTTTTACTTGATATCACTCCCCAAAGTACAGTATTGCATAAATATGTATGTATATATATGTTTGTGTATATGCCTGTATCTGTTGAGAGGGATAGTGTATTTATAAACTGCCAGAACTGGATTAGACCAAAAATCTCAATATTATGCCTACCAGAATCACTGGACTGACTGAATAAGATTTTTACTACCAGGTCCCAGCCCTACAATGTGGTGTTATTTAAATTTATTAATGGAGTAGGTACTTATTCATAGTCTACCCAATTTTGCCTGTGGTAGAATGTTCAGATTGCAGAGAATGTTAGTTGGGACAAAATGGTTTTTGATTCTGGAGTTTGATTTTTCTACAGAAAATAAAATAGGACTACAATATAATGAAGGGGGCTAAAGGGTTTCCCATTGTGTATGTAAGGTAATTCAAATCTGAGCATTTTTTACTGCACTTGCTGATATGAGGGAAAAAGGCTGATGATTAATTTTGTTCATTAAGTAAAATCTAACTTTCTATTATGGACTGTGATTCCAAAATATAGCTAAGTCTAATTAACCTGCATTAACTTAATTTGATTCAAAGAGGTCATAGCTATTACAGAGCAATTAGAGTATATCACAAGACCAAGCTTCCTTCATTTTGTTGTTCCTCAATAGCAGGGTTGGTAAAAAAAACATTTTTTTTTTTTTTTTTTTTTTTAAAGTTTTTTATAAAAACCTAAAAAAACATGGTTTTTTGATTTTTAATATACAGCCTGTAGGCTTATATATATATATATTATATATATTATATATATATATATATATTATATATATATATTATTGAGGAAATTGAAAACTTTTAGTATTTCTAATATAATTTAAGTGTTAAAAAAATGAAAGCAGAGAAAACAATAGCCTAACCATAAATTAAGAAAATAAACATCTGACTTATGATATATGCATATAACCAAATATTTAAAAAATAATTCTTTAGCCCATATAGGCCTAGCCTACATGTAAAAAAAAAAAAGTTTTGGGTTTTTTATTAACAAATTTGTTTTATTTACCAACTCTGAAATACAAAGAGCTTTATCAACTCCTAATTTATTTCTTAATTTCGACTGTATCAGTCCAAAAGCAGAACAAATTCTTTCAACTGCAGCATGAGATAACAGTTATGAACACTGATGCATTGTTCTGCACATCTTCAGACAGTTCCCTGATAGATCTCCATCATGCAAGTGGGGTTATGTTTAGATTAATGGAAATAGATGCATGCACAAAATATAAATGCAAGGTTGCCTGTATTCTTTTATTTCTTCATATACTTTTGTTTTTTTGTTTTTTTTTAAATGATTTAAACCATGGTTTAAACCAAAACAACCCTGCTCAATAATAAGCATTTGTTTCATTGTTATTTTAAACTTCATTTTTAAATTTTATAGATTTTTATTACCTAACACAATATCTGGAAGAAAAGAATTAGTGAAGAACAGCCATGGGATTAAATTTTATTTTCATTTCCACATAAACAGATGTACTTCAGACATTTTTGTCTGCTTAGAAAACTTTTATCAAGGAGAAATTTCTCAACAATCTTCCATCAAGGGTTTGATGGTCTTGCTTGTCCTTTACAGGTTGAAGAGTATGGTGGACTCTGACCAGTTGATGTCTGACAATGCTTTGCTTGCAGTTGTGAAAATGGGCAAAAACTATTTCGCTGTTGGTGAAACGCCATTTTTCCTTCAAATAGATCCAAATTCTCTGAATGTTACCAAGCGGGTAAGTTCAATGTAGGGTTGTGGGGAAAAAATATTTCCTAAAAATATAATTTGAAAAAAAATAAAAAAATTACTAATTAGTAATTTTTTTGACATTTCTTAAGTTTTTCTTTTTCAGTGAATTTCTTCCCAGAACTGTAAATATAAATAATTAGGCTAAAACCTGAAATTTATTATTACATTTTACTTTTTAGCCTCTTCAAGCAAATCTTTGAAAACCATATACGAATAAAAAAATAATAAAATCGTAAGTTTTTGTCAATAAAACCTGAGCTTTGTAACTTCGCTCGCTCTCACTCTCTAGTTTATAGAATACTGTGATTCAGATGTGGGAAAGGTATTAATAGACTTACCTACTTCTCTCATAGAGCCTTTTATAACAGTCAGCCAATTAAAATCTTTATCACTAACATTATTTTTTCCTAAATTTCCATTGTATGCTACTTGGATATATTTCATAAGAATACCCAATTAATACTAATGCTTTTATATTACTCTTCACTACCATTAATAATGAGGGAGAAAAAATATTTCTTTTCATTTGTAAATTTTTTTCCCATCATCCAGAGTGCTATTTCCGATGTTCCACTTGAACTGGAATGTAGTCACTTTCTTGATGATGTACACAATCACACTTTAATCATTATAATCTTGATTACTCTCCATAATTTCACAGATTATCACTTAATTGTCTTTGACCCTCCAGAAAGTCTTACACATTCTAAACCTAACTAAATATGGTGTATATACATACATCTACCATATGGCAGATGACATTTATATGATGATGAAAAATGAAGATATTTACAGATAATGCAAATTAATATTATAAGTTTTGGAAAGAATCTTATCTGAAATGCAATGATTCCTTGATTACTTTACTCTTGAAATCCTGTCAAAAGAATAACCTTTCTCTTACTGATTAAGTGTATATTGTCCAAAAACCTGTCAATAGGTGTTACATACTGGAATGCCGCTGCTTGCATTCTAGAACCTAAGGGCTGCACATGTGGAAGGTATGTAACTCTCCTCCCTGGAACGAGTTCTATGAGGGGAACCTATGTTTGATGCTGTTAATCCTACTTGAGAGCTTATGCTTAATCTCTTAAAACCTTTCCCAAGACCAGTGGTTCCTAACCTAGGGGGAATGACAAGTGATCCAGAAGTTATAAAAAATAATAATGTATTGTTATAATCTAGAAGCTATAAAAATATCTAATGATTGCGGTAATAGAGCTGGATTAGAATTGGATTTTGGGTAACCATACAAAAAAGATTGAGAACCACTGCCCTGGACCATCTCCTATATTCCGCTTAATAAGCTCACTAGTTTCAGCAATTATACTTTTACATGGAGATGGACTCTGCTGTAAAGGACTAGAATCAAAACCAGAAAAAGCACTTGGAAAGACTCGCAGCTTGGGTTTCCAAAAGATCAAAACCCTCTTCTCAATCCTCCTGCAAGTGGTCAGTTGTAAAGTTTAGAACAGCCACCACTGGAGAAAGTTTTTGCTTTGAATGTTCTGGTTCATCTGCAATCTTTGAATTGGTAGATTCTGGGTCAGGTACAGGAGGCTCTGAGTCAGCTGGAATGTGGAATAGATTTTGGCATCTGTTCTGGTGAAGTAGTTCTAGATGGTTTGACCTCCTTGTGCCTCCCTTGAGTCCCTAATTCAGGCAACCTTTGCTTTCTCTCAATCTGGTCTACCTTCTGTTGCCAATGTACATTATTAAGTTGAAACTCCTCATTTTCATTAGCCAGGTGATTAGTCATCTTCAATTCATTAAACTTGGCCCTCCATTCTTGATCTAATTTTTTTGTCTTCATCTTGTTCTGTCAGTAGGGCTTTCAACCCGAGAATCTGCCCTTGTAATTCTTGAATCTGTCATTTTTAGAGATTAATCTTCAGCTCAGCCAATAAAAGTGGTTTCCTGGGTCTGGGCATCAAAAATAATGTTGTGGGGAAATTAGAGAACCCACCTGGATTTAACTCTGGAAGCAGTCTTTCTTATGGTAGGAATCCAATCCTATTTGCTGGCTACGAAGTAAATGAAAATTAAGCAAACTGGAAGGCAGGAGACAAGGCTGGGCTAAAAAATCTCTTCTCAAGCAGTGTACTTGACATCAAGTGAACAAGGACCATTTGCTAAAATGTCAAGCAGGAGGAGCAGGACCACCACATTGCATTCAAGAAATGGAAAGCAAGCAGTGTGCACTGGGATATTAAGGAGTGGGTGGAAGAAAAGGTGTTCAGATAGGTAGAGGACGACGACTTTAGTATAGACAAGAATGAACAGGAATAAAAAGCACAGTACAGAAAAGCCCTATGCTACTGAAAATTAATTCAAGAATTTTCCTTGACTTGAAAATATTACCAAATTTAATAAACCTTATTCCAGGGTATGACTTTTTATCTTCTCTTATTCCCTGTGATGAACAAACGTGGCAAACCTTTATAGAGGGTAACTCATTTGCTTCACTAGAAATAAACCCTTGAAAACATGACTTTAAAGCTTTACTTTTGCCCGAGAATTTTAATCCTGAACTGACACTGGGTCCTAATGGATTACTATGCACCGTTTAATTTAGGCTCAACTGTTTCATTAGATGCTTTTAAATATTACTAAATATAATACATTTCTTCAGGCTAACTTTGATCTTCATGAATGTACCACAACTGATATATAATAATTTGTAGAAAGCAAACTAGAAAATTAAGTTTTTCAGTGTTATTTATAGCTTGATTTAGTAGAACAACTGGAAGCCTCCTGTAGAAAAGCAATATAGGCCTGTGGTTGATTGCTATCACCCTGGCAATCTGGTGAAAATTTCCATCAGGTTTAATGCCTACAGTTGATGGCAAAACAGCCTATGTTTTTACATCAAAAATTGTGTGTATGTGGAGGTCTTCAAAAGACCTTAAGTAGTTTTTTTAGTTAAATTAAATTTATTTGCCTGCGGTATTTAGCGCAGCCCAATGGTAAAAAGGAAACTACCATACCTTCTTTTTTTGTTGAAGGTCACATTTGGTTGTAGGTCGCGTGGTTGCCTACTGCACTTCTCTCTCGATGTAGGCAACTAGGTTACGCAAGGTGTTTGTTAAATTCATTTAACACTGGCAACTCACTATGCCTAATTACACACGGGGATAGGCCTATCCTCTAGTTTTATTAGTGTTTTTAACTCTGAACTTGTAGGAAGATTAAATACATCTTGCCTGCAGCAACACACACTAGACAGCTCTGAGCTAAATCTTTGGTTTTAAATTTTGCTTAAGTCCGCAAAAGGAAAAACACCGGATGAATAATTTTCATATTTTCACGAGTCAGTGTTGGAAAATTTTGATAAGAGAAAATATGTTCTTGCTTGTTATGTAGACCCAATGCCTACATATTTTCTACTTGTGGCAAATTTCCCCATTTCCAATAGGCTTTATCGCAAATTCCGAAGCAGTGTAGTCATTTAATACAATAAATTTATATTCTGTATTTAATTATGAAATAAAGGTAAATATACGATACCATATTGTAAGTGTGTTTAGGCCTGGATTTGAATTAGGCCTTGTTATGAATTATAATGTAAACTGTATGACAGGCTTGTATAATTTTTCCATACCTCCCTGTATAATTTTTCCATACCTCCCACCCATTTCTAGATTTTCACAAAAACCTTAACATTAATTATTTATAATTCCTTCTGGGGGTTCTAGACAATAAGAAATTTTAATTTAAATTAAATAATGATGGTTAATAAGATTAGTTATGATAATAAGCATAAAGGTGATTTATGTACAAAACACTAGCATTCTAAATAACTTGTTCTTAAACTTTGCAGGGTCTTAACTTTCTAAATTTTGACTGTATTGTATCCACTGGAGTTCTCACTTGTTTATTTCTTAATTTATTTGAACAAAACATATACACGCACTTAATGTATTCGCATGTAATAGTTTAATTAAAGATTATACGAGGTGTGTTCAAAAAGTTCCTGAACTGGTTATGCTGCGCATGCATCATGTGATGCATGTTGTAGTGTGACTCTGTCCCCAAAGATGGTTACTGCTTGTTGATATCATTTTTTCTCAATATTTACTGTTTTGTGGAGTCATTTTGTGTTTTGTCGCATTTTGTGCATTTGAGTAATGGCTACTGTTGCGCACTTCCATTATGATGACTACTATTTTGTTTCAATGTCATACCCATACACCGACGTCTCGTCACCCATAACGATGTGTCTGAGAAAATTTTCAGCAATATTGGCACATTCAAGGTCTTCAGACAACACGTTGCTCTTTCTGCTCGGCAGGCAAGAGTCATGGCACACGACGCATCCCCAAATTCTCTCTGAGTATCGTGTGGCATGATCCTATCGAAATGTCCATTTCGTCTGCGACTTCCCTAACTGTCATTCTACGGTTCCCTAGAATCATTTCATGAACACAAGCAACAGTGTCATCAGTTCTTAAAGTGGAAGGTCGTCCGACCCTTGTATCGTCCTCCGTCGACGTTCGGCTTTCCTTAAAGCGCTTGTGCCACTCAAAAGTGGTTGTCCGACTTAAGGTGTCATTACCAAATGCTGTATTCAGCATGGCATGGGTTTCAGAAGCAGTCTTGCCCAGCTTAATGCAAAATTTTATGCACACACGTTGTTCTTCAACAGTAGCCATTATTCACATGAACAAAATGCTGCGACAAAACACACACAATGACTTCACAAAACAGTAAATATCGGGGGAACAAAATATGATATCAACAAATGGTAACTGTCTTTGGACACAGACTGAGTCACACTACAACATACATCACATGACGCGTATGTGTGTCATGTGATGTGCGCGCAGCATAACCAGTTCAGGAACTTTTTGAATACACCTCGTATAAGCCAAAGCTGCAAGAAAAGGGTACACAATCGCAATGCCTCAAATGATTTTGGCTAACACGCACATTGACTTAAAAATTAAATGTTTATTATAATTATAGCTTTATCACACCATTGCAATGTTGACATTAAGCTTTAGCACTAAAAAGTATATTGATTATACTTGGTTTTAAATGGATTTCTTTATTAATTAACCCTAGAATGCATAACCCGAGTCTCTGAGGCCCGCCGGGTGTTATATTTATCCGGGTTATGCATTCTAGGGTTAATGATAACAAGTGGGCGCTCGCCCTTGGCCCCTCCTTCCTGCATGAAAATAAAAAGTGAACTGAAGGTAATTATGTACAATGGGTTGGCAAAAGTAAATAGACACCTTCAGTTTTTTCATACTTTTTGATTTAAGTCGATAAATGATAATAGATTTATTGAATGAATATATTAGAATCTTGTTGCTTTCCTCTTTCAATTATGTAAAGATTGACGCACGTTTTGGCATTCCACTGATGAACTTTGCCATTTGTTCTTGATAACAATCATCGCGGTGTCTTTATTTTTGTCAACCCTCCGCAATTGTAACTTGCGGAGTTTCACTGTTAATTTTAATATTTTAACGCAATAATAGGTTTCATTTTATTTTTAACTGCATCTGCAGAGAATTATATTAAAAGAAAATAACTAGATACTTCACTACAATAAGCCAAGATATGATTAAACAACTTTAGAGTTTTTTAAAGTAAATATATTTCAGACCATTTGCTTAATATGCATATAATTTTTTGTTTCATAACTTCATGAAAAAAAGTTTAAACTAAATTATGTAAATCATTCCATTTTGATTGTTAAAAAAAATCGCTTCTGTATACTTTATTCTATATATTTTTTAATTTCTTCGTACTTAAGGTGAATATGAACAAAGCATACAGCTTAGCAACTCAGAGTATTCATGTGGTTGAGGATGAAGATGGATTTTATTATACTGCTGGACAAGCTATTAGCATTACAGGGCCAAAGTATGCTATCTTGAAATTCCCAAAAGATGGTGAGTTTACTGCTACATTATTTCACATTTCTTTATATTCATTGAAGAAAACACTTTAGTACATAGAGGTAAAGACGGGTACCCCTGTTTCTCTACATGGAGAGGGGAGTGAGTTGAACTCGTATAGTCGCCTGAGCCCTGGCAATCAGAGGTGGCTGACTTAACTTCAACTGGTGGGACGAAGGGATTCGAACCCAAAGTTACTAGTCAGAATATGGGGCCATTCAAAAATTACGTAATGCTATTTTTGTTGAAAATTGACACTTCCACCCCCTTGTAACGTTCCGTAACGCTAGACCAGACGCCCACTAAGATGATATGTAACCCCTAATAGGGGGTGTCTGGTCTAGCATTGTTACGGAACGTTATAAGGGGGTGGCGGGTGTCAAGTTTTAACAAAACTAGCGTTACATAATTTTTGAACGGCCCCTATGTAAAAGTGAGCCAAATTTTAACTTTAGATACACCATAGCGGAATAATTAAATTTACTTACTTTTTTATAAAGGAAGGAAGAACCAAGGCGAACGCCCGCAAAAACGCCACACACATCCCCACTCCATCGAGGAAGAAGAGCCAAAATCAAGGTCCAAGGTTTTCGAGATGCCTGGACACTGCATTTGAAAGCTTGGAGGTCATAGACAGGGAGAAAGATGGATTGAGGACGACTGTTTCAGAGTTGACCTGAGTAAATGAAAGATTAAAAATGCCGATCAACCCTTGCGTTAGAGAGTTGGACAGAAAAGGAATGAAAAGTGTCAAAAGTCTGGTACTGTGTGCTATCCTTAAAGGGGAGGAGGCATGCAGTTAGAGAGTTCAGAAGAGCAATGTCCGTTATAATAGAGATAATAAATAGAGAGTGAGGCAACATTGCGGCGAATAGAGAGGGATTGAAGACAGTAAGAAGTGGGGAATTGATGAGACGAAAGGCCCTTTATTCCACCCAATCAAATAGAGATGTGTGGGTTGAGCCACCCAACACATGAGAAGCGTGCTCTATCCAGGGGTAGACAACACCTGTACAAAGACAACAACTGAGTGGGATGAAGAAACTGCGGAACTGGAACAACACACCTAACCTCTTAGAAGCTATTTTAGAAAGTTAATGTATGCGATCTTTCTAGCAAAAATCACTAGAAAAGAAAATGTCAAGAATGTTAAGAGAAGAGGAAGGATTGAGTTGTGTATTGTTGAAGGTTAGGGATAGTCGTGTGGAAGATTGTAACGAGTAGACAGATGAAAGAACAGAGTTTTTGAGGCATTTAAAGCCACAATCTTTTCTCTACCCCAGTCAAAGATAGTAGAAAGATCAGAGGTCAGGTGCACCGTAGCTGTCCTACGCGAAGCAGGGTGCGACTGTTGAGAGGAACACTTTGTGAAGCGGATGGAGAAGTGAAGAGTGGAATTATCGGCATAGAAGTGGATAGGACAGGAAGTAAGATTTAATAGAGCATTGATAAATAAAAGGAAAAGAGTGGGTGACTGGACAGGGCGTGAGGAACACCACTATTAACAGCTTTAGAAGTGGCCATCTACATCCGCAGATGTAGAAAGGAAATCAGAAATGAAGACATAGGTAGAAGGATAGAAACCAGAGGGAAGTTTGGAAATTAAGGATTTGTGCCAGACTCTATCAAAAACTTGATATGTTTAGCGCAATAGGAAAGGTTTCGCCGAAATTTCTGAAGGAGGATGACCAAAAGTCAGAGATATATGCAAGATGATCACCAGTAGAGCGTCTCTTGCAGAATCCAAACAGATTTGAAATAAGATTGTGAGAAGAGAGGTATTTAAGAATCTTCCTATTAAGGATAGATTCAAAAACTTGGAAAGGCAAGAAATCAAAGCAGTTGGACGATAGTTGGAGGGTTGAGAGCGGTCACCCTTCTTTGGGATAGGTTGAATGAAAGCGAACTTCCATCAGGAAGGAGAAGTATCAGATGAAAGAGTTTGCCTAGGCAGGGTGTCAGCACAGAAGCACAGTTTTTGAGAACAGGAGCAGGGACACCATCACGGCCGTACGCCTTCGTAGCGGTGAGCCCAGGTATGGCAGAATAAACATCCTTGGAAGAAATTCTAATTTCGGACATAATGAAGTTAGAGGGAGGAGATGGAGGAACGGTACCGAAATCGTCCAGGATTGAGTTGGAGGTGGAAGATTGATTAAGAGTTATTTATCAGAAAAAGAGCCGGTAAGTAGTAGTAGTAGTAAAGTTGTTGGAGAGGTTCTTGGCTAGGTGCCAGAAATAGCGGGAAGAATTAGAATTTGATTGGTTTCGTATTTTTGTTTGGCGAAGGAATTTTTGGCGAGTCGAAGAACAGATTTTGCACGATTCCGAGCAGAAATATAAGCTGAATGAGAGTCGCGAGTGGGATGGTGACAGTACCTTCTAAAAGAGCATCCTATCCTCTGTTGGGGATAGCATTAGAACAAGCAAAGTTAAACCAAAGTTTTTTTTGCATTAGTAGTTGGAAGAGAATATGGAATGAACGCCTCCATTCACGATAGAATCACCACCGTAATGCGCTCAGCGTACCCGAAGGGGTCCTGGCCACGAAAGCAGTAATTATTTCATGGGAAATCATAGTAGTATTGCCTGAGGGTGTCCCAATCAGCGGCGCCAAAGTGCCAAAGGCGCCTCCTCTTGAGAGGATCCAAAGGTTGAACTGAAGCGATAAGAAAGGAAATGGATATAAGAAAAAAAGGTTGAAAGTGGTAGTGTAGTGGTTAGCGTCGATGACT
This sequence comes from Bathynomus jamesi, assembly GCA_023014485.1. Lineage (NCBI taxonomy): Eukaryota > Metazoa > Arthropoda > Malacostraca > Isopoda > Cirolanidae > Bathynomus > Bathynomus jamesi. The sequence continues at coordinate 168,791 of JAJOZX010008312.1, forward strand.
GCGAATCCCCATCGGCACCGGGATCGAAACCCGGTGACGGCAGCCGGCGCGCAGCAAAACCAGCTGTTCATCCTTCCACACAATAAAAATTGGTTAGTAGATCAATGGGTATTGGGTAGTCTAGGGTGTGTCACTTTTGTACTTTCTTTGAAAAGTTATGGTGCTTACCTCTTATGTTGTGACAAATTGACCAAAAACCATGAATAAACCAAAAAAAGACTCGGGTAATATTTAGGGTCCCCGCCCCCCATTTGAAAAATAAGCCCCCTATTCACACAAAAAAATGGTGATTTTTGGAGATATTTTTGGTCATGGTTTCCTTACTAATCATCATATTTCAAAGATTTTGTTACCATAATATAGATAATAATAATGCGCTTCAATCTGAATAGTTTTTATTAACCTTTGAGTTAAATTTATTAAATTTTTTTATCTCTTTGGTCATTTTGATGTATTTTCTAAGAGAAAAATGCTGCTGTTTTATATCTTTGGAAGATCTGAACTGCAATAAAATATTATCTTATATACTTTGGATGTCACCGCCATCCATAGAGCATCATCCCAATGCAGCTCTGCGGTGATGGGCTTTGAAAATATAAATAAAAAAGCAGATGGGCTTAAATGAGCAACACTTTTTTGGTTTAGAGATTCAAAGTGGGAACAACTTTGGACATGTTTAGTAGATTAAAATTAGTAAATTTTGCAAAAAAAAAAAAAAAAAAAAAGACAACTGTAGACTTAAATTTTTATTAATCTAAAAAAATATGCAAAGCCCCATCGTTTTTTTTATTTTTTATATGAAATACAAACACAAAACAATTTTAATCAAATAGAAACAAAGTGCTATTCTTGAAATTATAATGGAAAATTGTAAATGAAATGAAATTATAAATGGAAAGAAATTACAAATTCAAGAGACCTTGTTTGGAAAACTGGGAAAACACACCTATTTTCCTCTACAACTTGAAGCAATGCCCGAAATTCACCTTCATCCCTACATGAGCCATGAAAATCCTGCAAAAGTTTGATACCCCTTTCTGCAGTGTCATTAGCAACCTTAGTTGAAGAGTATTCTCTTCATCCGTTGAAAATCATTGTTGCTGTCCCACGTTACAGCTGGAGTCCTTATCCAATCTCCCGTTGAACCAAGGACTTTGAATACAAACCTTGAGTTTGAACCAACTAATTGCTGAATTTTAATTCGTTCTTTTAGGATGGGAAATATCGGCTTACCCTGTTTGAATTCTGGTGGTTGATTGAAAGAGGAAAGTTTTTTGGCCACCTTGTCCTTTTCACTATGAGGTAAATCTCCAAAGAGAGAAAGGGTTACAAGTTCTTCAGATAGGTACCAGTAATGACCTTTTACAGTGTTGAGGGCAGCTTCCGCTACTTCCATGTCAATCTTTTCTTACTGAACTAATTCGTTGTATAGGAGGAGGTCATTTTCAGGAGCCTCAAGTGGGTTGGTGACTGATAGCCAGTAATTGGAGTAGATCAGCAATGTAAACAAGCCAGCTTTTTTATTGTAGCATTATCATATCCGGCTTGGTCTGAAAATACTAACATCTTATTCGTATACAATATGACAGCCATCCATCTGGCGTGATGGAGAGCTCCTGGCTTGATCCAGTGTATTCCTCTGGCAAGAATTTCTCCTAAAACGAGCATAGTTGTTTCAGCTACCTCTTTGTAATCATTCCTGGGAAGGCTCTGGTTATCTTTGAGCAAATCTGTCATGAAATCTATGACGCATTTTTTTAGGTCCTTGAGATATCTGTCATTGATAGATAGCTGTTTGAAGGGTTGCTTAGTATCTAGCTTCTCCCATATAACATCTCTGAAGGTCTTGAAAGATTCGTTTTCGAGTGAAGTAGATTTTCCAAATACCTTCAGATACACTGCTGACAAAACTCGTTCTGCCATATGGTGGCGACAAGCGAGCCATAATCATTTTTTTCCAAAGAGGTCTTCCTACTTTACAAGCCCTTTTTATCCAGCCAGTATTGGATGAAGTAGTATCGAATACCATTCCGTAAACCTTATCCTGTAATTTCCATTCTTGGATTGTGCTGAAAACGGTACAAGCTTGTGTCGATTCAGTTGAGACACCGATATCGGTATCGAGAGAAGTTTCTCAACATTCTCTCCCGATATAAGTATTGCCAATCGATCCTGCTTTCCTCCTGAAACATTCAGTATCATTTTGCTGTCCCAGTGGACTTGTAGCTGGTTCCTTCTTGGTGCTACTTGTAGTTGCCGGGAAGAATGAAGGATACGAGAGGCAAGTTATCGCTTTGTTGGGTATCTCTTTTAGGGGCCTCTCGTGTCCTCCTCTCTCCCTGTCGTTTGGGGGGTTGGCGTCTTGAAGGAAAAGCCGGTCGTTTTCAGAGTTTATTAAGTTCTTGGTTGGCTGAGGTTCTTTTACAGAAGATTTTGTTATTTTATATACAGCTGAATTAATTAAATATATATATATAAATTTATGTACAATACTTATTTATAAAGATTATATATGATTCTTAAAATTACACAGTGATAAAATATATACAATTTGGTACGCGCAAAATTGGTTTGTCGGTAACTAATATAAAAATAATATAAATGCGGAAAATTAACTGCGCGGCCCCACACTACTGCCCACCCCGAGAAGCGGAGCACGTATATCAAAAGTAGAAATATTCGGGTCTTGATTTGAATCGGATCCTTCGTCCAGCTCGCGTTGATCCTCGGTCGGCCTCGTTTCCGGTTGTTGCGTTGTCCTGCGCGCCCGTCCTGAGGTCTGTATTTGCTACCTCCGAGGTGCGTCCTCCATCGTCCTTTTTCCTTGCGTGCTTTTTCTCCGATCCGATGTCGTCCGATTGTGCGCCCGGTACCTGTGTGGGACCTGAAACTATATACGCCGGTTTTAAACGATTAATTGAAATGGCTTCTGATGATCCGTTGGTTTTTTCTATTACGAAGTACTTATCGTGGCGTTCGAGAACACGGAAAGGTCCTTGATATGGTGCCTCGAATGGTTTTCGAACGCGGTCGATGCGTACCCATACGTGGCTTGATTTGTGGAGTTCCGATGGAATGAATGATTTGGGGGCTGAGTGAATGTTTCCTTGAGAGAGTTGGGCGAAATCGATTTGCGTCATTTTCTTGGCTAATTCGGAGATGAATTTTGAATTGGATTTTGACGACGAATTGGCGATCATTGGCCTCGGGCATAATAGGGTGGTTCCGGTGACGGTGGTGAACGGTGAATAACCCGATTCGTTGGGGAGACTGCGTAAACCCAGGAGAACTATGGGTAAAGCGGGGAGCCAATCTTGTTTTCGAGCGATGATTGCTGTCTTGATGGTGCGATGAGATCTTTCAATTATTCCGTTGGTCTGAGGGCGATACGACAAAGTTCTTAGTCGGTGAAATCCGATGAGAGCTGAGAGTTCCCTAAAGAGTTCGGATTCGAATTGGGATCCGCGGTCCGTTATGACTTGCAGTGGTACACCAAATCTTGAAATCCATACATCGAGAAATGCGTGTGCTATTGATGTGGCTGTAGTATCAATCGGAGGATATGCTTCTATCCATCTTGTGGCACGATCGATGCAGGTGAGGAGATATCTATATGGGGAAGGATATGTTTGACCGGGCAAAGTGGTTGGCGGTAAGGGACCGACGATGTCGATATGTACCGTTTCAAATCTTGAACTTGGTAAATCGAAGGGGGTTATTTCTGATTTTGTATGGCGAGAAATTTTTGAGGATTGACATGATTCACAATTTCGGGACCAAGTTCGAATATCCTTATTCATTGAGGGCCAAAAGTATCTTGATTTAATGATACGAAGTGATTGCTTGATGCCTGGATGAGAAATATTATGAAATTGATTGAAGATGGAAGATCGATGCTGCTTGGGAACAAAAGGACGGCGATATGGCGTGGATGTATCGCAATATAAAGTTGTATTTTTTGGAAACGGGAACGGCTTGAGACGTGGGAGAAATTCTTGCATTTCTTGATCTTTTTGTCGAGATTCCGCGATTGCTGATAAATCGAAAGCGTCGATATGTACTGCGTTTACGTTGCGTGAAAGGCAGTCCGCTACGACGTTTTCGGATCCACAGATATGTATTACATCGCATACGTATTCCGTGATGGCAGACCAATGACGTTGTTGTCGGTCTGTCTTGGCTCGTAAGGGACTCTTGTAGGCAGAAACCATCGGTTTGTGATCCGTGAAGAGTATTACTTGACGACCTTCTAAAAATTGACGGAAATGCAGGACGGCTAGGTATGCTGCGAGTAATTCTCTATCGTATGCGGCGTACGCTTGCTGAGTTGTAGTTAATTTCTTGGAAAAGAAGGCGATGGGAACTGGTGTGCTGTCGATTATTTGATGATGAACTGCTCCAGCTGCTATTTGTGAGCAGTCCGTAACTAAATGAAGGATTGAGCTTGATGGAAGAGGATGACAAAGCGTAACGGCGTTCCGTAGTGCATCCTTGACATCTTGAAAGGCTTGAATTGCTTCGTCGTTCCACTGTAGACTTTTGCTTTTGACTTGAGTTCTGACGATTTCACTTAAAGGTGAGACTAAATCGGCGTAACAGGGTATCATATGGCGATAGAATCCCGTCATTCCTAGGAATCTTCTGAGGCTTTGGTAATCTTGCGGTTGGGGAATATCTTGAATTTCGGAGACTTTGTTTACAGGAGGACGAATGCCTGCTGGGGAAACTTCATGACCCAGAAATTCAATTTTGGATTGCTGAAATATGCATTTTTCTAAGGAAATTCTTAAATTGTGTTCTTGAAGGATCTTGAATACGCGTTCTAAGTCTTTCAAATGGTCAACTGCGTTATTTGAATGGACTAAAATATCGTCGAGATACACAAATACGTAGTCAACTCCTCTGAAAATTGTATCCATGAAGCGTTGAAATGTTGCAGGGGCGTTTCTTAAACCAAATGGCATGTATAAATACTGAAATAAACCAAATGGAGTTGTTATAGCCGTTTTCTCGATATCTTCTGGGTGGACTGGAATTTGGTGATATGCTCTGACTAGATCGATTTTGCTAAAGCATGATTTTCCGTGCAGAGATGTTGACAGACTTCTTATATGAGGAAGTGGATATCTGTCCGGTTTCGTGACAGCGTTTAGGCTTCTATAATCACCACACGCCCGCCATTCGCCTGGTATCTTCTTCGGAACGAGGTGTAACGGTGAGGCCCATGGTGATTTTGAGGGTTCTATAATTCCATCTTGAAGTAAGTTGTTGAAAGTAGCCTTAGCTGAGGATAATTTATCGGGTGGAAGACGTCGAGGGCTTGCAAACACTGGTGGTGCGCTGCCAGTGTCGATGGTATGCTTGACAGTGTTGGTGGAAACTTTCTGCGGTTGAGCTGATTTCAGTAGTGAGGAGTACTTGTCAAGCAGGTTCCTGATTTCTTGAGGTAATTTGTTGGTAGGGTTAATATTGATGAGGTGAAGGTCTTTGGATTGCACAGGTTTAGTAGTGGCTTGAAGAGTTGTTGCTCTATCCTTCAAAATGCCATGCTTGCAGTCCACAAGGATGTCATAATGGGATAGAAAATCAGCGCCGAGAAGTGGACTGGAGACTTGGGCGACGACGAATGGCCACCTGAATATTCTTCGTAATTTAGGAATTGATATGTCCAGTGTTACTTCTCCGAATATTTGAGCGGCTGACCGTTTGCGGTGGAAATCTTTACTGCGGTTGGGTGGAGTTGACAGTCATTGACACAAGTTGGTGGTAAAATTGAGATGCTCGCTCCTGTGTCAATGATAAAATTGACCTTCAGACTGGCGATGCGAGCTGCGACTGAGATCAGCGGCAGGCCGGACGTCGCGTTAATCACAGCCTGCTTATCTAGTTTTCCGACGTTTCTCTTGATGGTGAGGAAGATCTTGAATTTGGGCGTGACGAGGGGAGCAGCTTGGCGTCATCTTTATTTGGCCACTTGCACCATGGCCTGCAGGTCCTTGCTTGGGGGCAGAGCTGGGCAATAAATACATTGAATGTATTTAAATACTAAATACATGGGAGAAATGTATTTAAATACTAAATACATGGGAGAAATGTATTTAAATACTAAATACTAAATACATTTTACGAATGTATTTAGATACTAAATACAAAATACATCAATTGTATTTAAATACATTTTAAATACATACAAATTTTAACATATGCATTCACTAATTCACTAAGCCATGACACGCACACGATAAAGAAATCAACCGCTTTCGACTAAGAGTGGCACACAACTGATTGAACTGACACGTTGAAACGAACCATGCTGTACTACACTGTCGACGCGTCGTACTGTGCTAGTACAGAACGTGTATTAAACCAGTAAAAGTATTTACATTTTTATATTTTGAGTATTTAAATACTCATTAAAGTATTTAAATACTATATTTAAATACATGATAAACAATGTATTTATAAATACAGTTCTAAATACACAAATGTATTTAAATACTGCCCAGCTCTGCTTGGGGGCCATAATAAAGGTGCGCGCGGCACACCACCGGCCGCTGATTCTCGCTGAAGGGTTTTAGGCCGATGGGGATATTCGTTCTTGGGCTTGTATTGGCTCGAGTTGACGTTGGCGCCGCGTAGCAGCTTTGTTGAGCGAACGGTATTAACTCATCGGCTAGTTTGCCGAGTTGAGTTAGCGTCAGCTCCTTTTGTGCTGCTACGACGGGCGCTATTGAGGATGGGAGCGCCTGGATGAATTTATGCTTCACCAAATCATCGCTGACGCCCACCTTCAGTGCCGTTTGGTGGATATCTTGAAGGAATTGGGAGGGCTTTCCAGTGAGAGGAGTGTTGGAGATGAGTCGTTCGAAGAGTTCTGGCTTCGTCTTTTCGTAATGACTCACGATTTCTTCTTTTAAATCGGTGTACGACTTGTTGGAGAGAGTTGCTGCTGAAATTCGTGAGACGACTTCGGGGGGTAACGAGGCTAGAATATGGAAAAATTTGGTCTCTTCGGATGTTATTCTGGAAATGTGGAATTGTGCCTCCATGATGGAGAACCATCCTGCGGCCGACGCTTCAGAGAACGTGGGTGGCTTGATGGTGACATGGTGCACTCCTGATTCAACAGATTCCATCTTGCGGGAATGTAATTCGGGTCTGCTGCTGCTTTGGTTCCGACCGGCTACTACGGGTGGGCGGCGAAGAGGCGTGGCTTCGGTTTGTTCCGCCCGGCGACTGAAGGATGCTGCTTCCGCTGGCTGCTTCGGGTCACTCCGGGGTCACCAATTGTAGCTGGTTCCTTCTTGGTGCTACGTGTAGTTGCCGGGAAGAATGAAGGATACGAGAGGCAAGTTATCGCTTTGTTGGGTATCTCTTTCAGGGGCCTCTCGTGTCCTCCTCTCTCCCTGTCGTTTGGGGGGTTGGCGTCTTGAAGGAAAAGCCGGTCGTTTTCAGAGTTTATTGAGTTCTTGGTTGGCTGAGGTTCTTTTACAGAAGATTTTGTTATTTTATATACAGCTGAATTAATTATATATATATATATAAATTTATGTACAATACTTATTTATAAAGATTATATATGATTCTTAAAATTACACAGTGATAAAATATATACAAATTGGTTTGTTGGTAACTAATATAAAAATAATATAAATGCGGAAAATTAACTGCGCGGCCCCACAGACTACACAATATTGAGGTGGGTTGAACGACTCTTTAATAGTGTCAGCAGTAGCTTTCCTCGACTTCTTCGCAGCTCGCGCAGAAGTACTTTTCGATAATGACATCTCTTTTAAATCTAGCCCACATTCAGCTGCTACCACAGATGCAAATGTCGAGCGTTGTCCGAATGATAGTCCTAAACGATCAGCTGTATTAGATATTAATGTTGATTGTAGTAACTTAGGACGTTTTGATGGGCCTGGGCTCGGAGTAAAATCATCTTCACCATTACTTAAGTCCACTAACTCGCCTTCAGATGATTCAAGTTTGTCTCTCTCTTCTTCTAATGCCTTTCGCTCTTTTTCTTTCAATTTTTTCGTTCTTCACCTTCTATTCTAGCAGTCTTTTTGATCAGTTTGGCTACATAAGCTTTATCGATCGGAGCCAGAGAATATATTCTAGCACTTCGCTGATCTTCCAAAAAGCGAAGATATTCATTCTTCTGTTGTATAGTTCTCAATGTATCATTTTGGATCTCGTTACATACATTTTCAGTTGATATATCAAATAAGTTATCTAAATGAGACAAAAGATGTTTTTGGGGTTTCATAACATTTCTTCTTTATATTTTTACCCAACTTCTCATGTTCTTTTATGAAGTCCCACATTTTTTTGGGTCCATTCTGCTTTCTAACGGATTTTGATGGTATGCCAGCCATAATCCACACCTTTTCTACCTTATCTAATACTCTCAAAATATTTTCTTCCTTTGACACATTGTTGCTTTTCATTTGATCCCTTCTCAAGAAGAAAAAGTGACTGAGAACGTCACTATTCGTTGGAAGCATGCTTCCTTCTCTTGCGCATATGTCTTCCACTAACTTTCCAATAAAGAATCATATTTTTTTAGGTCTGTTCTTAATATTGGCTTACTGTTAGCCATGACTATTGACTGATTTTAATAAACTATGAAATTAAGCAAATCTATAATAGAATTCTGAAAGAAAAGCAAATTTATCATACATTTGGTTATATTTGCATACTTTTTGTAGATAAAACCTGGAAATACTGTAAACAAATGTTATAGAAATGAAAATGGGGGGAAAAATTTCATAAGGTCCACTCACATATCAGCACCGTGTACAACTAAAATAGTTTCAAAACGTTCACAATAAGAGGATACCGTTATTCTCTACATTTTGGTAGCAAATTTTTTAAATACGATGATTAGTAAGGAAACTATGACCAAAAATCACCATTTTTTGTGTGAATAGGGGACTTATTTTTCAAATGGGGGGCGGGGACCCTAAATATTATCCGATTGTCTTTTTTTGGTTTATTCATGGTTTTTGGTCAATTTGTCACAATATAAGAGGTAAGCACCATAACTTTTCAAAAAAAGTCCAAAAGTGACACCCCCTAAATTGGGTACCCTGGGTAGCCAAGTGGTTAAGACGCAGGGCTTCTGATCGGGAAGTCGTGAGATCGAGTCCGGGCGAGGACTTTGTAATTTCCGACCGCCTGTGGTGGGGCGTGGTTCTGAGGTGGAGTGACGAGTTTGATCTTCATCAGAACGAACAATTCGGACGGAAGCAAAAACCAAGGTTAACCAAGATTAAGGAGCAGGATGAGTGGTGAGAAATAAATTTCAGAATGTTGGGCCTATCTCCAAGGCAATCAGGGATACGAGTAGGGTGCTGTACAATCTGCTGTAGGTCATTCAGGATAGAGAAGTTGTAAGCTAGTTCACCAGGGATATCAGTGAACCGGGAGGAAAGCCAAAGGCTGTGATGAACATCGAAATTTCCTGAAGTGGAGAGTTCAGCGAAAGGAGAGTGGGATAGAATGTTTCCCACTTTGGAAAAGAGTTAGTCAAAGAGTTTTGGATAGTTAGTAGAATTAAGAGAAAGGTAGACAGCGCAGATGTATTTTGTTTGAGATTGGCAAGTAAACCATAGCCAGGGAGTGTAGAATTTGGAGGATTCAAGTTCGGGAATACGAAAGCAAGTTAGGTCGTTGCAACATCCACCTCTGGAATGAAACCGAGTATAGAGGAAATAAGAGGGTACAGAAAAGGGGTTGCTCTCAGTCATTCCAGACACCCGAGTTTCATTGAGGAAGGGAAGGTGAGGTTTAAAGGAAGAGAGAGGGTGGTCAACAGAGTGAAAATTTGAGAAAAGGCCACGAATGTTGCAGAAGTTTATGAGAAGTGAATCGGGCAGTTGCTCAGAACATCTCGAATAGACAGTAGCCAAGCCAGTCCCGCTGCGCGGGTCTGCGTTCCGTGTATAGGTAGCGGGGAAGCCAGAAGTGGGGACATTTATGGTCCCCTTTCCAGGGGACTCTGAGGCTCTTGAAGTAGTTGCCTTTTTTTTTGTGTGTGTGTAGTGTAGTGTAAGATGCATGTTATGTGTAATGAGGAATAGGGGGAGAAGTGTGTGTTTGAGAGCATGCTGGAGTACTCGCAGGGTAGATGAAACATGAAAAAAGATCATCTGAGGAAGACAGTAACAGGAGAAACGGGAGCTCCAGTACTTCGTCTCTTGCCTAACGTCCACCCCAAACTACTTCCCTGGTCGATTGTTGTTTACAACCTCAATTAATATTAATTAAAGGTGACATCACAAAAAGTAAAACGGTAGCCACCATACCCTGCCGTTGGCGTTTATCCCCGTGCTACATCCATTCCGTGGCCTTGACCAAGAACTACTTGGTTCTGATCGAAGCGCCTTTGGCCGTCTCTATCACCGAGCTCCTAAGTGACGTTCTCACGAACACGCCTTTCGTCGAGGGTATTCGCTGGCAAACTGATACAGTAAGCAAATCCTCAAAAATAACCAAGGACTCCTTTGTCTGAGGTTATTATTATTATTTTGATGACTATTAGTGTTCGATAATGTTCACATCTTTAGAGGAAATGTTTAATAATTTGAAAGTAGATTGCGGGTACATCTGGGTGCAAAACTAAAGCTTTTTCTTTATTTTCTGACTGGTTTTGATGTTCAGGTTAAAGTTTTATGATCCTGCAACTCTTTCAAAGAATGAGCCATTACTTTAACTTATCTTTGATTAGTAAAAGTTGTGAAATATTTTTTTTTACTTTGTGCTTTAAAACTTTATTTTCTCTGTTATAAGTATTTTGGTACGATAGTCAATTTCAGCGCACAATCGCTCGAATTTATCACGAATTTCCGTATTCAAGAATGTTTCCGTTTCCATCAGGTTCTCTTTCACATCATTGACCGTCGCACGTGGAAACCTGTTGCAACCCGGTACGTGTCAGATCCATTTTTCTTCCTACATTTCGCCAACGCGTTTGAGAAGGCAAACCATATTGTGGTGGATGTGTCTACGTATAAAGACTCGTCAATACTGCGCAGCATGTTTATCAGCAAACTTAGGGTGAGAATTAGTAGTAATTATTTTGTTTGCATAAAATGAAGCTTAAAGGACATAACAAATTTTTTTGCCGGTATTTCGTGATTGAGAGATTTTTTGATTAATTAAAAAAAAAAAAAAAACTGACAAACCTCAAAACCGACCAGTATTTTTTCCTCGTTCTTCTTGACGCCAATTTAAAACCATACTAAATAAAACGCAGAAGTCGACAAAACAACTTTTTGCCAAATCCCATGTTTTTCAAAACCTCTGATCAACGTTTCTCTTGAATTGCGGTCTTGCCCTATTCGAGTGCAGACAGCTACTTCAGCTTGTTTAACAGTTGCACCTACGTTTTCGTACGGATTTAAATCGGGTATTTCCAAGCCATTGTCCGAGTTTTAACTTGTCAAAAAATTGCTACATTTGATGTTTTTTTTATCAACACTACAGGAAAATAACCCCAAAATCGGTAACGAATTTAAAGATTATTTATATTTAAATGGTAGTAGCTACTCTGCTTAGTAGTTTTCAACTGTTTTAAACTTCAAAATAAAACACCGTAATGGCTTTTTCGTTACAGGAAGGGCGGGAGAAGGGTTCTCCGGAATTTCGTTCATCGTTTCATGCTTCTTTGAAACGCTTCGTCATTCCTCTCGATGCGGATAGGGTTCGCGAACGAGACGAGCTCGTTACCTTGCCTGATACTCGTTGTAGCGCTCGAAGAATAAAAACTGAGGTAATATACTCTAAGTCGGTATAATTCTGTATCTCTTCTCGATTGATTTATTTTAAGAAAGTCATTATTGTATAGGATTATAAGGATATTTTATGTTTACCCACTTTTGTCAGTTATGTTTATGCCATGTTCGATAATGAATTTTTTAGATACTAATACCGTAGCTTTCAGATTTTTCTTGCACATATAAAAATAGGCGTAGTTAATGATAAATCCATACATATATTAACAAAATCTTGTTCCCCAGTGGATTGGCGTGAAAAGGCAGAAATATCTCGGAGGTAGTAAAGAGAAGGAAAGGTAGAGACTCGAGCGCACATATCCGTTCACACACGCACCCCAGTGGACCTATACCCCAACATATGGCTAAATTCTACATCTAAGCGACCCTTAGCATACCACACCACACCCTAAGCATACTTTCCTCAGTTTTCATTTCCATTGACTTCTGAATACTGCCTCTTCCAAAAACCACACTATTTCTTACTCTGGTGAATGTCTGAATACTCTGATAAATGTCTAAATACGCCCAGATTGATTAGGGGCCTCACTTATAATAGTACTTTACAGCCAAAAGTTTTAAAGTATCTTCATTCAGTCAAGATAAGATCTTCGTAATAGTATACATATATGTTACAGGGAATCTGTGTAACTAGGGATTTTATGAAATCTCTAAAATGGTCAGGGATTTCATGTAAGGTTAAGCCATGATATTTTCGTTAATTTTAACGAAAATCACAACTTAACCTAACCACTCGTCAAGAGCGTACAGTTGACCTAACCAGGCATTCAATTAACCTAACTTGGCATTCAATAATTTTCTCATAGGTTTAACAAAAGTATCACGACTTAACCTCGCGTGAAATCCCTGAACATTTTAGGGATTCCATGAAATCCCTAATTACACAGGTTCCCCTGTAACATATACAGTAGCATTTCAACCAATTATACATGCAAACTAAATAAAATAAAGATATTAGATCATTGTCCTTCGTTAACTTCTGCATAAGTTAGACTAACCTGAGGTTCAAAGTTAAAACTGTTATAAAACTTTATTAGTTGAATACTTTTTCTGGTAATTAGGCCTTAAATAAGCCAAGGCTATATCGTCGTTGTATATCTATTCTAACAACAAAGTAACATTGGACATAAAATGTAAAAATGTTTTCCTCCTCCTGATTGGTTAGCCTGTGGAAGAAATGAAATATGGTCCCTGATTGGACAGTTCATAATGTCTAACCCAGCGTTCTGAATATACAGGGTGTCCGAGAATTATCTGTACAATTTTTGGCTGTTATTAAAAGTCAACCATGAAGTGTAGAAATTCCAGTGTTGTCCCATTTTACAGAGAATCTCATTAAGTTTTTTCTGATACCACGTTTTGACAAGTTTTTCTAGAAATTCCAGTGTCCGAAAATTATCTGTACAATTTCATCTTTTAATAAAATTCTTGATAACACACGTAAAATTCTTAAACAAGATTATTTAGAATCTGTATTTTCAAAAGTTTCTTTTATTAAAGTAACGTTGTTACAAACATTCGATATGTGCACCATCAGTGATTCGCAAAACATCCAATCGATACTCCAAATGTTGCCATGTACGCTGCAGCATATCCACATCAATTCGCTCAATAGCAGCTGTGATTCTTGCTTTTAAATCATCAATGTCTGTCACCCGCGTATTATACACAAGATCTTTGACGAATCCCCAAAGAAAGAAATCACAGGGTGTGATGTCGGGAGATCTAGCCGGCCAATGAATTGCACCTCCACGGCCAATCCACCTGTTTGGGAATGTCTCATTCAGGGACTTACGGACGATCAAGGCCCAATGTGGCGGTGCGCCATCTTGCTGAAAAATGATGCGTGGATGCAGTGCTTCCAATTGCGGATAGACAAAGTGTTGCAACATGTCCAGGTAGGTATTGGAGGTCACTGTTGATTCACCGAAGAAAAATGGTCCAATCACGCGATCATGTAACAGGCCACACCACACATTAACTAGGACTGTCTCTGATGTGCTCTTCTATGCAATGTGGATTTTGTGACCCCCATATGCGCACATTTTGTTTGTTTACCTTGCCTGAAACATGAAAAGTTGCCTCGTCCGAAAACATGATTCTCGCCAAGAACGCATTGTCCTGGTCGACTCTGTCAAGCCGAGTCATTGCAAATTCCTTACGGGAGACCTTATCTTCTTGCGTAATCTGTTGCAAGATTTGCAACTTCAAACGTTTACGCAAGACATCATGCACTGTCGAACGAGGTATCTGTAACTCTCGTGATGCAATTCTTATCGACTTGCGTGGACTGCGAACAAAAGCCTCTCGAATGCGCTCGACATTTTCAAAAGACGTTCGAGGCCGCCCTGCTCCTTTCTTATGCTCTACACTTCCAGTTTCCTTAAACCTTTTATACCAAGCTCGTATGGTTTATCTTGATGGAGGGTTTCTGTTGTAATTAGTTCTAAACCTTCGTTGAACTTGTGTATCTGATTTTGTTTCGATAAACCATTCAACACACTGTGCTTTCTCCTGTGGATTCATTAAGGATGAGGGGTGTGTATGAATATCTGAAAAAGAAAAACTTGTCAAAACTTATTAGAAAAAACTTAGTTTCTCTGTAAAATGGGACAACACTGGAATTTCTACACTTCATGGTTGACTTTTAATAACAGCCAAAAATTGTACAGATAATTCTCGGACACCCTGTACATTGGTGAGCGATGTATGGGCTTCAAGGAAGAGACTTTTGTAAAGTAACAAACATTTTCAACCATCTAGTTGCTATTTCGTTGGAATGTATAGACAGTGGTTCTTAACCTTTTTACTACCATGCCCCCTCTAGGAATTGGTCCTTCCCTCCACGCCCCCTTGGAGGGGGATACTTTTGCATTTTTTCATAAACTTCTCAATATTAGCCCATGCTCTCGTTAAGAGAATAACAAATACAATTAGTGTTTTTCCCCAAGGGATCGCGCCCCCCCTGGAAATTACCGACGCCTCCCTAGGGGGGCGCGCCCCCCAGGTTAAGAACCACTGCACTATAGAGGGTAAATACACACAATTTGTTTCCTCAAATTTTTTTATTTGATTATAAAAGTCAATTAAAGTTAACAAATGAATTGAACTAATATATTTAAAATAGTGTTTCTTCCCCCTTCAGTAAATTTATTATTTATTAACTTATAATGAAATAAAAATATTTGGGGAAAAAAAGTGTCTATTTGCTTTTGTCAATTCTGTATACAATGATATTCTACTGTAGATTACAAGAAAAACTGTCGTGCTACGTTCATAATGGCCAATCACTCTTGGTGTTTCAAATGGTTGCGGCCCTGCCATGAGCATGAAAAAAGTACTTAATTTAAATCGTACAGATATCTTCATGTCGGTAATTAATTTGCATTGGGACTATATCAGTGGGAGTGTATATCCCAGTCTGTCTCACATTTTCGACTAACAGGAGCTAACGTCTATCTCGTCTTTCTTTGCAATATTAGTAAATAAGTAGACTAAAAAATGTAATAGTGCATCATATATCAGGTTATCCCATAAGTAATGTTTTTTTGAATTGCTAAACTTGCGTCGTGTTTGCGCGTTTCTGTGTATATTTTGTGGAAAACTCTAATTTTTGTGTTTAGACATGTTACTTCTCAGTCAAGTTTCATCGCGTTAACAATCTTCGTTTATTTCACCCTTACAGATAAGATGGAGGTGTCAGAGGAACACAGTAGGTATATAATGCTTTGAGTTTAGAAAAGGAAATAACGCGACTGCAGCCGCAAAAAATATTCAGGATATTTATGGGGAGGAAGCTTTAAATGTAAGGAAATGTCATCGATGGTTCCAGAAGTTTAGGTCTGGTGACTATAGCTTAACTGATGAAGCGCGCTCGGGCCGACCTGCTGAGTTCAATGATGACTTTTGATAGCTACACTTGAAGAAAATCCTGCTGTAATTGTTGAAGAACTTGCCCACCGACTAAATTCGACCTGTTCCACAGTTCATCGCCACCTGCAATGACTGGGAAAAGTGTCGAAACTTGGGAAGTGGGTTCCCCATACGTTGTCACCAGACAACTGTAGAGATCGTGTGAACATGAAAAATGGATGCTTTATCACAATGTTAAGCGTCACCGGCAGTGGGTTAGTGTTAGAGAATCTGCATCCCAGGAACGTTTTGCTGTGAGTTTGGTGAATATTCAAGGAGTGGTTTATTTTGAATTGTTGCAGCCCAATCAAACTATTACAGCCAAAGTTTACTCTCAGCAACTTCAATGATTGAGCGCTGCATTGTAAACAAAACGTCCTCCTTTGGCCAGTTGCAAGGGTGTTTCAACAGGACAACGCGCATCTTCAAACTGCTCGAATCACCACTACCAAAATTGAACAGCTTGGTTGGGAAAAAATTCCACATCCTCCGTATTCACCAGACCTTGCACCATCAGATTACCCACCTATTTAGAAGTCTTCAAAACTACCTTGACGGGAAAGAACTTGAAAGTTTCAAGGCTATAAACATTGCCCTCTCCTAGTTTTTTGCTTCTAAACCGAAAGAATTTTATCAACATGGAATTGAAATGCTTATAGAGAGGTGGCAGAGAGTCATAGAAAGTGAAGGAAAATATATAGTTTATTAAAATTTATTTTGATGTACAGTAGTTTTATTTTGGAAATAAAGGTGAAAAACGACATTACTTTTGGGATGACCTGATATGTGATGCTTATTTAACAGTGAATCTTGGCGTCTTCCAAATCAGATGGATACTCTTTATTCGAAAAGCTAAATGCTGTACTTTTTTTTGCAGCACTAGTAAGGTTTATGTACACCCACCGAACGTGAATCTTTTATCTTGCACATCGCTGTCACCCTAACACAGAAATTCGATGTTTTACAGATTCATCTGAAGCCAGAAGATCTTTGCGATCAATCTTTTGAGAATCCAGTGATGAACAAAAAGTTTTCATTAAATGGAAATAGTTTCCTGTGGGGAATGGGAATGGGTCCAAACAGAGGAAACTATACTCAAGTTAGTAATAGTTTCGTTTATGTAGATACCCAATGTCAAAGTTAGGTGAGGCTGGGTTGTTAAGCGATTTTCAGCTAAGAAATTCACGCAGGTACTGATGTCTTTTCAGCTTATTAAAATTGATTTGCAAACGAAGGAGACGAAGATTTTCAAGGAAGAAGGACTCTACCCTGCGCCTCCAATATTTGTTGCATCACCAAACGCCCAGGTAATAATTTGATGGGAACGCGGAAGTAGATCGAATGCAATGAAGTGGAGCCCAAAAGTTGCGACTGGATAAAGTTCGAAATGGAAGCAAATCGAGTCGCGCAGACGAAGTAAATCGAATATAGATGAATTCAGTCGAGTAACTGAAACTGGATGAAATTACTATTTAGATTAGATTAGATTGCTGGAATCCGATGACAAAAGCAATGTAAATGTCTGGTTAGTCACTCCCACCCACCCCTTTTTCTGGCTGTTTGTTAGACGCATGATTGGTTAGTTTAGACATGTACAAGTTGTTAAATTTAAAAATTATAAAGATCTGAATTAAACATAATGCATTAACGCGTTTGCTGCGCAACCCGTAATATCACAGGCTCTCGCTTTTGACCATTTCTGCGCAGCCCCGTATATACACAGGTTTAAACTGAGATATCTCTTTGTGTCGCCGGTGTTTTTGGTTCGACTCGTAACTGGGCGCTCGCGCAGTTAACGGGTCAACATTAGGTTTAACTGGACTCGAGTCTAATGTAACGAAGTCGAATTCGATCTTACTCCAGATCCATCTAATTTACGTAAGTCAATTTGATATTACGATTAAGTTTTAGAATTCAGCGCGGCTATTAATATGAAAATCAGAAAGTAAGTCTGAGAGTGAGCGATGAAAATGGGAGTGTGCTCACAGCGGATGTAGATCTATAGAATAGATGGAAGGAATATTTCTAGAGCTTGATAGCGCTTTTGGAATATGAACATACGCCTGCCACCTTACTCCATCGCTTGATTGCTAAACCAAAGTTATTGAAAGATTTCGCAAAATTTGTCAAGGGAACTTACTCACTCACTCACTCATATTCCGTTGGAATTTTCTGACACACAGGTTCATAATCACTGTTGTCTCATATATGTTTTCATAATTTTTTTAAATTATGCTCGGTTTGTGTGGACCCTAGAGCAGCTGCTCCATTTGCCCCATAGTAAATCTGGCTATGATACCGTGCATAATAATCGACTATTCCAAAAGGGGAAATTTGTATATTTACACTCGAATGACTGAGTTTGAATGAAAGTGGACGCGAGATGATCCTTATTACTACTTGGTGAGAAAACGACTGGAAATGGTTGTGTCAGTTACTATAAAATGGCTTCGTCTTCATTTCCTCCTCAAATCCAGACATTTTCGTTTTCTGACGCGTCATTTTTTCCATCTCCCTTCCCTCGTAGAACGAAGACGAAGGGCTTATCGTCTGCCTCTCGTTGTCGGGATCCAACGAACGTTTGGTCACGCTCCTCATTTTGGACGCTTCCACGATGAAGGAACACTGCAGGGCCACCGTAGAAATCGAGGCAGCAGTGCCAATGTCCCTCCACGGAAATTTCTTCGAGGCTTCGTAAATCCATCGCCAAACTGCCATATTTCCAGTGGTGTTTTTTAAACTGCGTCAAAAGTGAATGTTGATATGAAAGGGATTCATTTTTCTTAAAAATTTAGTAGCAGCTCTCTTTTACTTAAAAAAAAACACATTTAAGTTCGTTGACTTCATGTATTAACTTTAACAATACTCATTAGTTTACTTTTTATTCACTTAACTTTCGTTTGAGAGTTTGTTAGATACGATACTTGTATTAGTTATTAAGGTTTTACGAGGGTGAGGGTACAGAAACGAATGTTCTTAATTTGAGAAGAAAATCTGCCTTTTCTTCGATCGCGTATAATGTGAATATAAATATTAATTTTTTTCTCTGACGAGTTAATAATCCTAAAGGTCGTGAGTTTGAACCTGATCTCGGACTTTATTTCAGCGATCAAGTTGGTTCCCTAGGTCTTCCTTGTTGGGGTAATGCTTCGGATCCCACATAAAGTTGTAGATCTCCGTCACATGACCTTAGGCATTACGGCTGGATGCAAAAAGTCTAAAAATTGGCAGACATTTTGCGTGTAGTAATTAGTGGTGTACCGATTAATCGGCATCGGCCAAGTTTAGCCGATTCCCTTACCGATTATTTGAAATTTTAAAATTTTCGTTACAAAACAAAATCTATATTTATAGAAAATTGAACATACAAAAAACACTGATAATTTATACTAATTTTAGAGTAATTATATCAAAATATTTTATATTCACGAAAAAGGGAAAACTTAATAAGTTAAGTTGTCCATAAATTTACTACATTTTTTCCAACAAGCTAATCTCTCAATATTATAAACTATTGTAACCTACTCTGTTAATAATAATTCTATATTAAGTTGTATTTTATATTTATATAAACCATCCTATGTTGACTTTATTTTAAGTATTTTAATAATTTTATAAACCCAAATTATATATACATTTTTTTTTATTCAAATTGGCCATCAGGGACTTGGAATTGTAATGAAAAAATTTTATGTTTACATTGTTGAAGAAAGAAAATGCCTTCAATGTAAGGAAAACCAATTAATTTAAATATTGGTATTCAATTTATGAATACCAGTGAAATGTTAAAATATGAAAATTGAAAGTTTTCACACTAGATTAGTAAAATTTATGAAGGGAATTGAGTTTTTAAAATCTAGGCAAAGAATCGGTATCTACTAAATTTTGAAATCGGTACATCACTAGTAGTAATAGAACATTTACTTGGTATTTTCACACACACACACACACACACACACACACACACACACACACACACGCGCGCGCACGCGCGATTTGCAAACTGATTGTATGGTATATGAAAGAATTTATGTAGAATGCGAAATATTAGTATTTATGAATATTTTTCAGTCTTTATATGTTTATATACAGTCTACATAAAATAGAAACTATTTTGTTTGAAATTTCTATAATAGTAAATGTTAAATGATATTCTTTGTAAAAGATGGAGGTATTTAAATTTTTCAAGTACTATTTAATAATCCCTTCATTCGTTCGTACGGTGAACTCGTGTTGGCTGTTTGGAATATCCTTGTTGGAGGATACATTGTCGCTTTTGTAAGGGTGGACCCGTACACATTTCGTCCATGGGACATTCTTTGATACTTTTTGCCAAATTGTAGCCTAACTCGTAGACGAAATGTCAGATAGCCAGTCAGGGCCCTTATGTTTCAGGTTTCTCTCACGAGTGTAGGCTCTCCAATTTGTGTTTAGTTACATTACGTTATGTTCTTAAATCTTATTCTTCAATGATAAATTAAAATTAAGCGAGTTGTTGAAGGAATATGTAGTTATTCAAATGTAAGAATAGATAGAATGTTAAGTGCAAATTGATGATAATTTTTTTGGTTTAATGATTTTTAATATATTTTACAACTAAATGTTCATATTCTCCTTTCTTCAACTATACAGTGAAGCCAATAGAATATTTAGTTAATTTGGGATTGGCCAAGTTTAGAAAAGAGCATCTCAATTTGTGTGGAAGTAATGGAGAAGAATTTTATATCACGATATGCCTGTCGATGACAATGTAGGAAACTGTTACTAAATCTTAAATTTTGTGTTTTCAATACAGGGTAAGAGGTACAAAGCAAACTTCAACGTATTTGTTAGACTTGGAAGAGAAGGAATGACTACAGTTAATTTGCGCTTCGATAGCACTAGTCATACCGCATCGGAGGTACAAAAGCTAGGAAAGGTTACGGGAACGAAAGTCGAGAGTTCTCAATCCCTAGACGCACCAAGGCAGTTTCCCATCGCCAAAAAAGTGGTGAGAAGGTGGCCACAGCCGGACAGACAGCTTTATGACACGTAAAGTGATTTCCGAAGACCTCGTCCCACTGAGATTCTGACGTGAGACTGCATCCAGCAGAACAAAACTGACTTATAGCGGGACGCCAGGAAGATGAACCTCTGATGGATTCGATGGACGAGACGAAGGGAAAGATGATACGGGTTGAAGAGCCGACAGTCTTAGCTTTGAAGTTGAAGTGACAGAGGAACAAAACAATGTAAAGAACTACACGTAAATAAAACATTAGAAGATTTTTTATGGAAAATTGGTATTATACACGATTCATTACGCAGATACCAGTACTTATAACAGTTGTGTGAGAAAATATATATCGTGTGTACTACATTGAGATAATAGGAAAGTGCTGTACAAGATATGTATAGTTGCAAAACATTACAGTACCATTTTCTCCAGTCACTTGGTCTGTGTAATGCTTTGAAAAAATTGAAGTAGACCACTACCAGAAAACACACCCACACACTGATTAGGTCCCGAGGTTGTGCACTTGGATGTTGTTAAATTAAATTAATTTAAAAAACTAAATGACGTCATCAAGATCATTACGTGTGTGTGTGTGTATATATATATATATATATATGTTATATATATACAGGGCGTCCCAAAAAAATGTATACACACTTTAACAGCTGATAGCTCAATTGATGTTTCTTTCTTTCCAAGTTAAACCCATTAGAATTAATAATGGCAGTCAGACTAAGCTTTGAACAAAGGAAATTCATTCTAAAATGCTACTGGAAGTGTGAAAACGCAGTTGAAGTGCAAAGACAGCTTAGGAGGGAGTTTCAAACAGATCCACCAACGCGACTTACCATCACTCGAATTAGAGATAAGTTTGAAGCCGATGGAACTGTTCAGAATGTCCACAAGAAGCGTTCTGGAAGACCACGGACATCGACAAGCCCCACAAAGCAAGAAAGAGTACTGGAAACGTATCACCAAAGTCCAAGAAAATCTGTGCGGCAAGCGAGTCGTGAGGTAGGAATTTCAGAATCGTCTGTCCAACGCATTTTGAAGCGCTGTCAATGGAAAAGTTACATTCCAAGATTAGTCCATGCTATTAATGAAGATGATGATCCGGACCGAAGAGTGGAGTATTGCGAGTGGTACTTGGCACGATGTGGATGTGGATTGGACGAAGGGGTTTCGTAGAATACCCTCCGCGTTCACCAGACCTCACACCACTAGACTTTTTTTATGGGGATACTTAAAGACAAAGTCTACGCTATAAAACCTGCAACAGTCGCTGAATTGAGAGCAGCCATTGAACGAGAATGCACACAAATACCAAACGAAATGTTTCGTGATGTTTGCGATTCCATTGCTTCGCGTTATCAGCAGTGCCTGGACCAGAACGGACGTCAGTTTGAAAACAGGCGTTGACAAAACAATTGAATAATGTCTGTAGATTCTATTACATTTTGAAAATGAAATGTATTTTAATAAACACTGCCTTTATAATTATTTAAAGTGTGTATACATTTTTTTGGGACGCCCTGTATATATATATATATATATATATATATATATATATATATATATATATATATATATATATACACCAGGTTAGGTCAACTGAATGTCCGATTAGATTAATTGTACGCCCTTGATGATTGGTTAGGTTAAGTCGTGATATTTTCGTTAAAGCTAACGAAATTATCACGACTTAGCCTAACCAATCGTCAAGGACGTACAGATGAACCTTATTCAAAAGGTTGGGGAACCTACGAGGTTGGACAGCATTTTAGATTTAGTGACAATAGCTACGGACGATAGGCTAAGCACGGATCTTTAAGTAATAAAACCGGTAAGCAATAGCGATCACAATATGGTAGAGTTTGTCCTCTCAGTAAGTCACTCGAAACCAGCTAACTCGACTAAAATTCCTCACTTCCAGCACGCAGACTTTTGTAAATTTCGAAATGAATTGTCACACGTCAATTGGGAAAACGTAATGGGATCTCCAACGCAAAACTAATGTGGGAATCGTTTGAAACAGTATTTAGGACTATAAATGAGGAATGTGTACCGTACAGAATTAAGCGTGTGAAAGTAAACAACAAGCCTTTGTGGTTTACTCCTAGAGTAGGAGATATTATAAATAGTAGAGATAGGGCTTATAGGCTACATAAATGCGATAAAGACAATTTGTGGTTACGAAACAACTACATATCTCTAAGGCGTGAAGCGAAAAGTGTAATAAAAAAGTCCAAGCTCATGAAATCTCCATAGCTCGTGACGGCAAAGAAAACCCTAAGCGATTCTTTCAATACGTCAAACAATACGAATCCAGTAAAAAGTGTCTTTGGGCCATTGAAAATGTTTAACGGAGAGCTAGTTTCTGAAAACAAACAAATGGTTATCTTGCTAAACGAATTTTTTACGTCAGTTTTTACTATAGAAGATGTAACGAATATCCCTACGGTCATAGACATAATACCTTTTGATAATGGTAATACTTTGGATAATATTGTAGTTAGTGAACGGGAGGTAATGCGGTATATTGATAAAATGAAAATGTGTAAATTACTGGGGCCGGATTCCATATATCCCATGTAACTAAACGCATTAAAAGAAAGCATTGTTGTGCCGCTAACAAAGATTTTTTAATGAGTCCATTTCTGAGGGTCGTACTAGATAATTTCAAGTTAGCAAATGTAACACCTGTCTTTAAGAAAGGCGATAAAGGTGCGGCGGGAAATTATAGGCCAATCAGTTTAACGTCTGTTGTTGGTAAGCTACTAGAATCAATAATTAGGGATCGTATAGTCGAACACTTAGAATTGCATAACTTGGTTAGAAATACGCAGCACGGTTTTAGGCAAAACAAATCTTGCTTAACTAATCTTTTAGAATTTTTTCAAAGCGTGGTTGAAGTTTACGATAGTCATCGGGCGGTTGATGTAGTGTATTTAGATTTTCAAAAAGCGTTTGACACCTTACCGCACAAGACTCTCATTGAAAAAACTAAGGCTCATGGAATCAGGGGTGTAGTAATAAATTGGATAGAAGAGTGGTTGCGAGGTAGGAAACAGAGGGTGGTAGTTGGTGGAGCGGAGTCGTCTTGGGTTAATGTAGCGAGCGGCGTTCCTCAGGGTTCTGTATTGGGCCCATTGCTTTTTCTTATATATATTAACGATTTAGATGTCGGCCTAGTCAGTACATTTCAAAGTTTTGCGGATGACACAAATTGGGTGGTAGGGCGATTAATGAAGAAGATAGAGGTAAAACCCAGGAAGATCTGAATAAAATCGTTGATTGGTCAGTCACATGACAAATGAGATTTAGCGTCGATAAGTGCAAAATTTTACATACAGGTTCGCGTAACAGGTAATTTTGCATATAGTATGTCAGGGAAGGAGTTAGTAAGCGTAGAGCATGAAAAAGATGTAGGAGTTATAGTCACTGGTGCTTTAAAAGTAGCGAAAAAGCACAGCAGCGGTCAATAAAGCAAACAAAGTGCTAGGTTTTATAGCTTGGAATTTTGAGTACAAATCGTGCGATATTATTGTTCCTCTTTATAAATCATTAGTTAGACCCCATTTGGAGTACGCGATCCAATTTTGGAATCCACATATACAAAAAGATATAGACAAAATCGAGTGTGTTCGAAGACGAGTAACTGAGATCATTCCGTCGCTTAGGTCAGTCGTA